>JPJZ01001213.1:0-52212 GCA_000750815.1 Pseudogymnoascus sp. VKM F-4516 (FW-969) | reverse complement strand
TGGGCTTTCAGGGGAGGGCGGCGGTGAATGTTTTGAGGAGTAAGGGGGTGAGGATTTGAGGATTTGAGGGGGAAGGGGGGCGGGATTTGTATGATGAAGAGGATGAGAGAAGAAGGTTGTATGATATGGATGGCTTTTGGTGGAAAAGAGGTGGTTTGGGAGTTGAGTATGGGTTGCTATACCACTGTATTATAAACGCAATTGCAGGATTAACGATCATGAGCACTATTGCAAGATCACAATTATAAGCACTATTGAAAGACCAAAGTATCATAAGCACTCAGGACTTCAAAGCTTTAGAGGGTATATTTAAAACGCCACACCATTTGAAGCGTTACGTCTGGCCATTAGTATCTCGTATGCTGAAAGTAAAGTACAATGAAATGAAGGCATATCAGCTGTGCTGAATATGAATGAAGGCAAACGATTCCCCATCGCCATCGCGATGAATCCTCAAGTGCGTCTAAAAACCATCATACAATGATCAGGTATTCGTCATAAGGTCGTCAATTCGTCGCTGCCGGGGATCGGTGAGTCTGCATCATGTTAGCATCTACCCAACTTTATAACCCCAATCTAAAAGCAAAGGAAGATTCAGGACCGGGATAGCTAACCTGATGAGCTTCACATCATTGTCTCGCTCTGCACCACCCCCAATACCAGTCGGAGTAATCAGGATAAACTGCCTTCCAATAGCCCTCCGCGCAGCACCAATAATCAAATTAGTGCTAACATCGCGATTGACCTGGTCCATAAAGACATCGAACTCATCCAAGCACCGCAGCGGCGAGCCCATCGCTTCCCAAACACTCATGAGCAGACAGATATTGGAGAACGACTTCTCCCCACCACTCAGTGTTGTCGTTGCCCGACCCTCAGCACTCCTCCTCGTCTCATCAGGCTCGACGCGAATAGTGAGCGTCTTCAATTTATGATCTAGCGTCAGTTTTCCACGGAACCCGCGCTCGCTCAAGAGGTACGTGAATTGCTGGCGTGCGCTCGCAGAGACGTTGCTTTGGAAGGTGCGCCACTTGTGGAGACGTTGAAGGTAGCTATTCTTCAGAGTCGCGAGCAGCTCTTCCAGGCTTCGAGCCTGGCGCTCGGCATTCTCATGTGACGCCTTTGCCCGTGCGTATTCGTCGTAGATCTCCTGATCAGTCCCGCCAGCCAGCCTCTCGTGGCGTTTGATTGCGGCATTGACATCTTCGTATTTCTTCTCGGTGCTTGCTAATGTCTGCCCTGGGTCTAGGCTAACACGCTCACGGTACACCATGGTAGCTTTCGAGATGAAGTCTGCGACAACCTCCGCTTTGACATCCCTCTCCCTTTCTGCTTGTAATTTCTCAACGCCGAGATCTTCAAGCCTCTCTGTGGCAGCATTCTTGGCCTGTATGGCAACTTGCCGTGCCTGGCGAAGCCGCCTCGCTTTATCCTCGGCCTTCTTGATAATGACATCGTGGTTTGCGATTTGTGATTTGATGGCGTCCAGAGCGACTTTACGAGTCCGAGCAACGCCATCTTGTGCTTCTCTAGCTAGACGCGCTTGGACAAAGCTTCCCCCATGGAGCTCCACTTCGGCTTTTGCTTCAGTTAGGTCGTCATTTAGAGCTTCAAGACGCCCATCCTCCACATTATCTTCGTCAAGGGCCGCCTGCATGCGCTCTATCGCTTCTTCGGCCTTTTGGAGCTCCCTTTCGGCGTTTCGCTTGGCTTGCTTGTGTTTCTGTATGGCTTGTTCGTGACCTCGCATGACTCGTTGAAAGGCTTGGGTTTTTGCTTCAAGCTCACTGAATTCACCCCGAAGATGCTGCAGAATTGCCCTCTGCTGTGACAGTTGGCTTTCGATATCGGTTTTCATCCTAGGCTTTCCATCCGGAGGTGTAATAGGACTAACGCTTCTATCCGATGAAGCCCCTGTATATCCAAGCCTGAGACCCCATCCTCTCCGACTTTCATTCAGACAAAAGCACTGCTTGACATTCCGCGGCTTGGCGCCGTCATACATTGCGCTCATTGCAGCTCGTCTGTCTTCAATAAGAATCGTCTGTTCGATGTTTTGGTTGATAATTAGCTGCCTGCGGATCAACTCGTTGTCAATCTCCAAGACACGCAGAACGGTATCAAACTGACTGTCGGGCTCGTGCCCACGAAGGTCAATAGGTTGCTTGTTGCCGATCATAATCGGGCATCTTTGAAGATTGATTTGGCGCATCATGTTAGCGAGACGCTGCTGATCAGCCTTGCTCGTGACCACGAATCCATTCAATGTATTCCCAATCGCCCTCTCTATTGCGTTGGACCAGACAGGTTTTATTAATCTGATATGGAGGCCGATAGGGCCAACCGGGGTCTCGTTGAAGCCTTGGTCATTCTTGATCATGTTCAAGAGCCTTGGGATTTTTTGGTCAAATCCTGCCATTTGCTGTCCAGCGTCGCGTGATATAGACGATAGTCGCTCTTGACAACGCTCGATCTCAGTCTGCTTCTGTTTTAATGGCGTTTTTGAATCTTCGTACTCTCTAAGAGCTTTCTGATGTGAATCTTGTAGTTGTGAATCATCTGTAGCTTCGATCATCTTCTGTCTTGCCTGTGAAGCCCGTTGTTGTGCAGCTGTTAGATCCGCCATCTTTTCTGCATGAGCTCCACCATTTGCGTTTTCTATCCGTTGCCTCTCCTCCGCTATATCTTTCTCTATCTTTGCAACTTTTTGTTTTGAAGCAGTAAGAAAGTCACGAATTTGTCGATACTCCTGGTGCATGTTTGCCACTTCTTGGTTGGCGGCATCACAGTTGGCCTTCATTTCCTGTTCCTGATCTTTTAAAGGGTTCATTCCGTCCATCAACTGACGTGCGCTATCGTCGGCCTGTTCAACAGCCTCGTGGTGCCTCTGATATTCCTGCTCCCTCCTCTCAATATCGTTCTCAGCCTTTTCAATATTGCGCTGAGCCTCATCAACTGTCCTCTGTAATTCTTCCAGTTGCCGTTCTTCATTTTCGACTTGGCCCCAGGCTAGCTGATGGAGGTATTTCTTTTGAGATTTTCGCAGATCTTTATTCTTATCTGCTGTATTAGAACGCTCTTCTGCTAGTTGAACTCTCTTCTCGGAAGACTTCAGGGCCAGTGCTTGCCCCTTTATCTTTTCTTCCATCGCGTCCATTGTCTCTCTAACAAGACGGTAATCATTGTCAAGCTGCTCCAACTGGACACCTTGAAGAAACATCTTATACTTCTGGCTTGGCGCTGCGGCGTTGAGAAACTGTTTTGCGCTGTCCTGAGTTAATATGCTCATTGGGTTTTCTATTTGCAGCTGGAAATATTCGGTGATGTCTTCAATATCTGACTTCTTTGTCGAGATGAGCCGGCCTTGAGCATTCTTGACCTTGAACCCGCTCGTGCCTGACTTCGAAAAGTGCCGCTCGACTATAATGGTGTCGCCAAATAGCTCAGGCTTGTAGCCGTCACTCCCTTGGTTCTTTAACTTGATCTCTAGGTTCGCTTGCTCTCGATCTCCCTTGATGAAACTCTTGAGACTGGCTCCGCGGTTTGTTGCGCTGGCCTTGCCACCCAAACAGATTGTTATTGCAGTGAGAATGGCACTTTTGCCGCTTCCGTTTTCTCCGATTATGAAATTGATCAATGGCCCCAAGGTGACATGCAGTTTCTCGTGGCACATGAAGTTCGTCATTATAACCTCTTCAATTATTCCGTTATCTGCCGCCCGGTTCGCACCAATCGTTTGGCTCCGAGCCAGAATGCGCTTTGTTGCGCGCTCATCGTAAAGATCCTCCTTCTCAAGGTGGGCAAAGTTGGCATCTCTGTCGAGTTCGTATTGAGTGCTTGCAGCCAGCCCCCCCGTGGCATGACTTGGCTCGATGTATTCTTCGACATCCGAGGGAGAAGCAGAACGTTCCAGCTGCGCGCGAGATGTGCTCGCAGTTAAGTCGGAAGAACGTACACGTTTTCGCTGCTGCAATTCTGTCAGTTGGCACTCGGGGAAACAAAGCTGGTAACTATTTTTGAACGAAGAGGAATCTTGCGGCTTACTGGTTCGGAGCGCAAACTGGAAGTCGCGGTTTCTACGGAAAGGAGGTTCCCATCGTCAATGTGCGCCCTGGCGCGCTTCATAGGTGCCATGGCCGCCACAAGTGCTGACAAGGTGTGAACTCTTGAGCACTTATAGGAACTGTCCTTGCGTGATGTAGTGATTAGCCCTCCATCAGTGTCACATCCGTCAAAGGGTAGCGTGGAAGTGGGCTGTAACAAAGGCGCGGCTAGTTTGGACCCTTAAGGCTGAAAGGTGGCGTGCGTTGTTGGGGTAGAGCGCGTCTCGGAATTTTGACGCGGTTCACGACAACACGTGCGGGATCATGTACGTACAGTTTTGCATGTATGATCTCAACTGAGATTAATAAAGGTGGGCATATACAGTATTATACATACATTACAATTACGATGCAATTTCGGGCTCACCAGTTGCCAATCTGACTCGACACATCGATCTCACATGGGCTCTTTGTGCAACTTGGAGCCGAATCGTTTCTATTCTATATTCTTTGTGATATATACTCCTGTGAATACAGCTTTGAATCCCGCCAAAACCTTTCCCGGGTCTTATTTATGGCTATATACGATTTGAAACCCATGCGATTCGTCTTATAAGGGTGACAAGATCCTTGTTTGATTCTACGACTTGTATATTGTGGATGATAGCTTCAACTATTCTGACTCCTAACGTCTTTCTCTTCAAATATGTCGTAAACTTTAGGCTTCACTTGCAGCCGCAAGAGCTTGTTCGAATATTTCTTTCAAGAGCTCTGTTTCTTCAAGACCAATACTTATGCGAACCAGATCTGGATCAACGCCAAATTGGCTGGCCCAGTCTAACTCCATGAAGTGGGCCAGAACGACGTATGGCGAGGTTAAGGTAAAGTTTGTACCCAAGCTGGGGCCCTTTGCTGTATCTATGCGATCAAAAAATGCGACTGCTTGGGCTTTCGTATTAAAAGTGACTGAGAGGAGGCCCCCATATCCGCCATTCGGAGTTCGGCAGGCATCATAAAATTCCCGAGATGGAACGCATTTCGGGTAGTACACCTTTTTCACAGCAGAGTTAGAGCTCAGCAGGCCGCAGATGACCTCTGCGTTGTGGTTGATTCTGTCGATTCGAGAAATGAAGTCTCGACTATTTCGCTCCATAAACAAAACATCTTCGGCCCAGTAGTTGTCCTCATACTCTGTCTTCGCAATTTCTTTCAATTTCGAGTAGTATGGTCCTGTTGGGTTGAGGATTGCGCTTCCTCCCATCACGTTGCACTCGCCAGTGAAGATCTTGGTGAGACTGCTTACGACAATATCAACGTGAGGTAAAACGTTGATGTTAATGAAGTTGCCAATTGTCTCATCGATGACGACTGCAAAGTCGTACTGGAGTGAAAGCTTTCTGATTCGCAGCAGGTCGGGCGATTGCAGTAGAGGGTTTCCAGGAAATTCTGCGAATAGAGCCAGATATCTTTCGCCATTCTGAAGCCTTTTCTCGAGGTCGTCTAGATCCTCGGAAGATCCGTTCCCATAGAACAGGCAGCCCGGTCCAAATTTCTGTAAGATCTTGAGAGTGTCTACGTATGGAAACCCAAACGAGATGCTCTTCAATGGTTCTCGGGCTTTCAACAGCATTTGGTGAGCATTGAAGATGGAATTCATGCCGCACGGGTATAAATACACGTCGTCTTCGGAAAGCCCACTCACCCCCCGAGCGCTAGCATCCATCGTACTATCGAAACCAGCAGTCAAGTCAACACTCCCTACCAACGAACCAGCAATTCGCCTCTTAATTGCAGACTTAGCATTGCCGAGGAACGATACGTCGAGGTTGCGGCCAAATCGTTCTTCGACAAACTGCGAGAACTCTCGATCCGCATTGCTCACAGTGGGTGATTTCTCACAAGTGCCATTCGAAGCTTGGCCAGCGATCTTAGGAGGGCTGTTTGTTTTATCAATTGATGCCCCTCTCCTATATCTCTTGGGGCCCTTATGGAAGGTTGGCTGTTCTTCGGTCGCTGGCTTCGTGGTGGACTTCTCAACCAGTAGACCTTCTTGCAGTAAGCCATGGCAGAACTCTCCACGTCGACTTGAAATGCCATCTCCAGAATGTTGCCAGTATTGTTTTGCCACGGAAAAGAACTCCTTCGGGAATATAACGGCGGAAACAGACGGTGCTGCAATCTTCAAGCTTTCTGAGGTAGTTTGTTTAGGGTCCAAGACAAGATCAACTATTCGAATGCTTGTTTGCGACAGGGTGGGTGCCGTTCGAAGAACGAACTCCAGGCATCTGTTTGCCGTCCTGGGACCAGGGAATAGCATCGCTTGTTCTCCATCTTTGCCATAAATCTTAACAATGTCTTCGGCCAGCGCAGTGATAAGTTTATTGACGAAAAACCTGGGGGGCGGCTTAGTCGGTCATAGTTCGTGAAGGGCATTTGAGCAATCTGACCTTGGGTAGCCCGTCTTCATATTATCTATAACCCATGGCTCCCCCTCCTCATATGCGACGTTGGCCTTCCATGTTGGAAGAGAAACGCTGACAGCCTGTGTTCGTTCTAATCAACATTCCGGCCTACCAGAAAGTTGGGCGGGGCATGCTGGGTGGGTAGTATATCGAAAAACGCTCACATGTGAAGTGTGTGCGGGAATAGTCTCTCCCACGGCCGCTGGAGGCATATTGTATCGATATTCGCACAAAAATATGTGTAAACTCGATGCTTACTTGGAGTAAAAGAAGCAATTAAAATAAGTCGCGGGGTTGTCCGACTCATCGGCATCGGCACCGACATCGCCCCTCCCGTCCACCCACTTGGGTCTGATCTGCCCGATTGTCCGATAAGATAAGAAAAGCTTGGACCATCAAAAACTGAGTCTCAAATCCCATACTTTCTCTCGATATTGATGCTTCGAAAGAACTTCGAACTACCTCTTATCCACATCGAGCCCGTGGCTCCCATTCAATGGAGCCGCAAACGACAAAGAGACGCAAGCTAGATACAACTGCTGAAATGCCCCAGGCTAGCGACAATGCCGATGTCGGTTTATCGTCTTCCTCTGTCCCAATGGGTTCGGCGGAAACTCAGAACCTGAGTGGAACAGTCGCGGGAATGAAAGCGCATAAAAGCAGCAGCGCTGCTGCACCCTTTGCGGGAGATGCATACAATTCAAGTCTCTTCAAGCTTCAAGTGGATGAGATGTTAGTGGAAGTGAAGCCGAATTACGCAAAACGACTTGGTCCTGTTGGGAACGCTTTGCGAAAATTGAAGACACTCATAGAGGCCATTTTAGACCGTGAAGAATTGCCAGTAAGCAACTGCACCAACATTAGAATCAATTATGATGTACTAAACTGTCATATAGTTCCATGAAGCGACAAGGGTTTTGCTGAAAACCCATAGGGTTGTGGTACCTTTCCCAGAACCAAGACCGGACAAGACAACAGCCTACAAGTTGGCATATGCGAAGCCGTCGAACGTAAATGTGGTGGGCAGTTATCCATTGAAAACCATGGAAAAAGCAGACAGTACCATGGTGGTCGATATGGTCGTGACCATACCAGCATCTATTTTGCAAGAGAAGGACTATCTCAACTACAGATACTTCTACAAGAGGGCATATTATCTTGCTAGTATTGCTGCAGGGTTACAAAACGAGGAAGAGGAATCCTTTGATATCAGCATGGAGAATCTCCACGGAAACGACTTACAACCTATTCTGGTTGTGAAACCAAGAAAAGGTGGAGAACCAACGGAATTTTCGAAGTCTCGCTGCGAAATACACATTATTCCTGCGTGCCCCAAGGGTTTCTTTGCCGATAGCAAATTGCACCCAGCCAAAAATTCCATCAGGCCGAAGCCTGGTCCAACTGGTGAGACGCCTGCGCCAGCCCCTACGCCATTTTACAACGCAACATTGCAAGTTGAATGCAACCACGAGGCTTATTTGAAGCTCTTGCACCAAACTGTGAAATCGGCGGAAGGCTTCGTAGACGCTTGCGTCCTTGGCCGTGTCTGGCTTCGCCAACGTGGATTTGGAAGCTCCATTTCAGATGGTGGCTTTGGCAATTTTGAGTGGGCCACGTTGACTGCGCTCTTGCTACAAGGAGGTGGTCCAAAAGGTCGCAAAGCTCTATCTCCCGGCTATAACAGCTATCAGCTCTTTAAAGGCATGGTGCAATATCTGGCCACAAGCAATCTGGTGGCAACACCAGCTCTGATTCCGGCTGGAGATTCCTCCATTCCCAAGTCACCCCTACCAACATTTTATGATGGCACAAGAGGGCATAATGTGTTATTTAAGATGTCAGCTTCGTCTTACGATATGCTCCGACAAGAGGCACAGGTTTCCATAGCCATGCTGAATGACGAAGTTTTCGACCAGTTCGAAGCTACGTTTATTCTTAAAAAAGATAACCCTCTACAACAATTCGACAGCCTCGTCAAAATCGATGGCTCCAACGCTACTAACACATTAAGTCCTCAAGACCACAGACCCAATAATTGGCTATTAAGCTCGAAAATATTTAACGTCCTGAAAGAAGCTTTAGGCAACAGAGTGAAGCTTGTTCATGTTAAGTTCGATGACCATTCCCACTGGAAGACAAAAAGCTCTCCACCATCACCTTCTCCCCAAATTCTGGTTGGTTTGGTTTTCGACCCAGAACATATTCACAGAGCTGTTGATCATGGACCAGCTGCCGAAGACAAAAAGGCAGCAGAGGCCTTCCGTAACTTCTGGGGCAACAAGTCGGAATTACGGCGTTTCAAAGACGGTAGTATCCTTGAAAGTTTGGTGTGGACGAAGACCCCCAATGCGTCGATATTTGAGCAGATTATCGCGTACATTCTAAACAGGCATATTGGCTTGAACCCCAATAGAGATCTCTCTATTGTTGGAGATTCTTTCAATGCCCTTCTCCCGGATGTGGTGCAAGATGCGGCCGCATTTAGCACCCTCAGGGAATCGTTCAAAACACTGGAGCAGAGTATCAGGGATCTCGAACAGCTACCATTGCAACTCAAGCAACTTTCTCCTATTGGAGCACAATTGCGCTCCTCGTCCATCAATGCACCTGATTACGGGCCCCGCAACCCGTTACGCTACCCTGCAGAGGTGTTGATCGCCTTTGAGGGATCTGGTAGATGGCCGGATGACGTCGTGGCTATTCAACGTACCAAGGTCGCCTTCTTAATAAAAATCGGCGAGCTGCTAGAGCTTACTAGCCAGCACTACAAAACAAAGCTGGGTCTTGAAAATCACGACGAGCCTCTTCTCAACTACGCTTTCCTCGATGTTACTGAACCGTCTGGTGCAGTTTTCCGCCTTCGGATTCACAATGACCGCGAGCAAACACTACTTGAGAACCAAGTCAAAAACAAATCAAGCGAGGCGCATAGTCGCGATTCTGCAATTGTGGCTTTGGCGCAGTATAAGTACATGTTTCTGCAGTTACCGCTTCACACACAATCAGTTGCGACACACTGCACCAGATTCCCGCTGCTGTCTCCCACCATACGCCTTGTTAAGAAGTGGTTCAGCGCGCATATGCTGTCCACGCACTTCAGGGAAGAGCTGATCGAGCTTCTCGTCATCCGAACATTCCTGCAGCCTTACCCATGGCGCGCGCCTTCATCCTCCATGACAGGATTCCTGCGCACGCTCCAGTTCATTGCCAGATGGGACTGGCGAAACACGCCCCTGATTGTGGACTTTGGTGGAACTATGGTGAGCAAGGAGATATCCGCCATTAACGTTCAACTTGAAGCGTGGCGTGAAGTCGACCCGGGGATGAACCGCGTCGTGCTTTTCGCTGCAACAAACCACGATGTATCCGGGACGACATATACAGACGGCATGCCGTCAAAGGTTGTTGCATCTCGCGTGACTGCGCTCGCACGTTCTGCCTGCAAGCTCTTGAAGGAGGAAGGACTGCAACTTGATCCCAAGACACTGTTTGTGCCTTCGCTGACCGAGTACGATTTTATCATCTATCTGTCTCCCAAGTTTGCCGGATCTCGCCGCGGTAAACGGGACACCAAATCGGCCAAGTTCAAGAATCTCGACATCCAAACCGATGAGGATCTACTCTATGTAGGATATGAGCCGGCGAGACTGTACGTTGAAGAGCTGAGGACACTGTATACCACCTCAATGGTGCTGTTCCACGACGAATGCTCGAGCAATGTCATTGCTGGGATATGGAGTCCGCAGACAGCAACGAGAGCGTTTAAGGTCAATATGCCCTATGCAACAAAGGCTCTGGGCGATGGAAAGGAGGGGGAGAAGGCGGGACAAGTTGAAATCGATAAAGATGCCATTATCTCGGAAATGGCAAGGTTGGGAGGGGATATGGTGTTCAAAATAGAATTGAGGCGCTGATACCCTAGGTCTCTTTGAATCTACTAACTTAACTAGATTGTTAGGATTGAATAACAACAAAGTTATATAGACATTATTTGGCGTAGTTGATAATATAGTTAGATCATGTGACTGACGAGGGGCGGTACCACTACAACCTTGCACATGCATATGCCAACGCGGTATTGCTCCGCTGCGGTTTTCGGAGCCTTCCGCGCAAGGCTGAGAGCCTGCGTCTGGACATTCCATTGGTGCACCGGCACGAGCAGCCGAGGACTAACTTCCCGCGAAGGTAACCGTCCCCCGCATAATGCTTTTCCCGCCTCTGCCCGTGCTACTCGGACCGCCGCTTGCTGGCTACCTCGCAGCACACATAAGAGCTTCCGGGTGCCATTTCTCAGAGGTTTCTCTTATTTTACCTTTTGCAATTTTGTCTTCTTGTTATTGTAAATCAATACTAAAAGCTTACCTGTCAGTTGCATTGACTTGTTGAACTGTAGGGTCGATCGTCTAAGCTAGCACCTTGCTGTTACTCCAAATAACTTCTCAAAATGCCGTCCGTAGCATTGTGCATGCGTACCGCGAGGGCGTACACCAAACATAGCAATGTTCGTCCCTAAAGATCAATTCTCTAATTTAGGTTTGTCTTGCTGACTCTCGTTATAGAATGCCATCCTCTTTGCTCGCACATTTGCATCGACTGCCCGGAGAGCTGAGATCAACAAGGTCCTCCCGTCGGCCGCAGAAGCTATCAAGGACATGAAGGCAAACTCCACCGTGCTCTGTGGTGGCTTTGGACTTTGCGGTGTTCCAGATACCCTGATCGACGAGGTGTTGAAGAACAAGCATATCAACGGCCTGACTGCCGTCTCCAACAATGCTGGAACCGACAACTCGGGCTTAGGGAAGCTTCTAAAGTCCAAGCAAATCAAGAAGATGGTCGCAAGTTATATTGGCGAGAACAAGACATTCGAATCCATGTATCTCACTGGCGAGGTTGAGCTGGAACTTACCCCACAAGGAACACTTGCAGAGCGTTGTGCCGCTGGTGGAAAGGGTATCCCAGCTTTCTACACACCAGCTGCTTTCGGAACCGTTGTCCAGACTGGAGAGCTACCACTTCGCAACAACCCGGATGGTACCCCAAAGGAGTATTCGTACCCTAAGGATGTGAAGGTCTTCGATGGGAAGTCATACCTGCTGGAGGAGAGCATTAAGGGAGACTACGCCTTCGTCAAGGCCTGGAAGGCCGACAAACTGGGTAACTGCCAGTTCAGACTTACAGCAAACAACTTCAACGGTGCTATGGGACGAAACGCAAAGATGACCATTGTCGAGGCCGAGCACATCGTCGAGCCAGGAGAGATTGCCCCGGAGGCTGTCCATCTCCCAGGTATCTATGTCAAGCGTGTCATTCAGTCTACAGCGGATAAGGAAATCGAGAAATACACCTTCAAGAAGGAAGAGGGCGAAGAAGCCGCAAAGAACGCCCTGGGGAGCGGCGAGGCAGCAGCTAAGAGAGAGAGGATCGTAAGACGGGCAGCCAAGGAGTTCAAGAACGGAATGTATGCCAACCTAGGTATCGGCATGCCCATGCTTGCACCGGCTTTCGTCGGCCCTGAAGTCGAGGTCCAGCTACAGTCTGAGAACGGAATCCTTGGTCTTGGCCCATACCCAGTGAAGGGTAAGGAAGATGCGGATCTCATCAACGCCGGCAAGGAGACAGTCACCCTGAACCCTGGTGCGGCTGTGTTCGGCAGCGAGGAATCGTTTGGCATGATCAGAAGTGGCCGTGTCAACCTGACCATCCTGGGTGCTATGCAAGTCAGCGCATCTGGTGATCTGGCCAACTGGATGTTGCCCGGTAAGATAAAGGGATTCGGAGGTGCTATGGACTTGGTGAGCAACCCAGGGATGACCAAGGTTGTGGTCACGATGGAGCACACCGATAAGAAGGGCAACGCCAAGATCGTCCCGCAGTGTGTATTCCCATTGACCGGGAAGGCCTGTGTTTCTAGAATCATCACCGAACTCGTAAGTCTCATTTGGAACGAACTAGCTGTCGAATCTTGCTAACATGACGCAGGGTGTGTTTGATGTCGACTTTGCAACTGGGTTGACTCTGATTGAAATTGCGGATGGCGTCACAGTCGAGGAGATCAAGTCGAAGACAACAGCACCATTCAAGGTTGCAGATGACCTGAAGCCAATGTTATAGGTGATGTAGCATGCCATATATTTTGTTCTTTGGGGGGCGTTCTGGTATTTAGCAATATGTACAGGACAGTACTGAGTTCCGCGGCACGAGCGATACATAGTTTTAGAAATTGACGCGACACGCGGTTAAACATTCAGTGGATCCCTTCGAGAATAATGTCCCGTAGCTGCTGTAACATTGCTTCAGGGCCAATAAGTTGTGAAATGGTGTTTGGTGTCGCCTTGGACCTTTTATATCCGACTTTATATATGAGACTGTCTTTGAGAGCTGCAGTATTACTTGCATACTCTACGCACACATACTGATGATCCCTTGGCCCGTGCACTCCCTAAGGGTATATAGCAGTTTATACAGTAAGGGTGCCGTAGAGTTACTGCTACACTATGCCTTAAAGAGCTCTAAATTAAGGCGGTGAGCTGTACTTGTAATGTACCATACCATATACCGTACTGTGCACTGGTACTATGTGTATTTTCGCTTGATGGGCCAATCTGAGTGCTGCTTCAGTTACCATGAAAGGAAACCTTAAGGGATCAATCCAACCTCAACTTTCCCGCCCATACGCAAACACACAACTCTTGAGGCTGAAAGAATATACAACACTTAACCCACCACGCAAACATTCAACCATCTCCAGCCCTTTAAATCCCTCCTCAACCACAAAACTTCATACCACGAGCAGTATCAACAACCCTCTACAACCACACTACATATTCGCCTAGACAGCGATAACCACGATACCGAGCCTCGAGCCACTCTACTCAACTCATACTACCCCTCAGTCGACTTCATAAAGTTGGCCCCAAGTAACAAGCCAGAAACCCCTCTTCCGCGACCCTTTAATACCCAAGGCGACAAAGGAAAACATAACATAACTAGCGTCTCGACGCTTCAAAACAACCAGACCTACCATATCAAACCTTTCCATACCGTCCAGCACATCTCCACTTCACAATGACGGACGCTCTAGCTGGGAAGCTGGAGTCCACCACATTAGGGTGAGATATAACAGATGTTGTTATGTAAGAGTTGTCTCACTGACGGTGTCTACAGCAGCACCCCAAACGACGCAGACTGGAAAAAGAAACTGAAGATCCCAGCAAAGGATAACAGACAACAAACCGAGGTTGGTATCGCGTTCGCTGGAAGAAGCGACATGTTGCTAAACTATTTAGGATGTAACTGCAACCAAGGGCCTCGAGTTTGAGGAGTTCTCAATCAAGCGCGATCTACTCATGGGGATTTTCGAGGCTGGCTTCGAGAAGCCATCACCTATCCAAGAAGAAGCTATCCCAGTCGCGCTCACTGGCCGAGATATCCTTGCCCGTGCAAAGAACGGAACCGGCAAAACCGCTGCATTCGTTATTCCAGCGCTCGAACGTATTAACACCAAGAGCTCCAAAATTCAATGCCTTATTCTCGTCCCGACCCGCGAACTTGCACTCCAGACATCTCAAGTTTGCAAGACTCTTGGGAAACATCTTGGCGTAAATGTCATGGTTACAACTGGAGGTACCGGGTTAAGAGATGACATTGTCCGTCTCGCCGAACCCGTTCACATCGTTGTCGGCACTCCTGGCCGAATACTCGATCTTGCTGGTAAAAATGTTGCGGATCTCAGCGAATGCCCCATGTTCATCATGGATGAAGCTGATAAGCTTCTGTCTCCCGAATTCACACCTGTCATTGAGCAGCTTCTTCAATTCCACCCCAAGGACCGCCAAATAATGCTTTTCAGCGCAACTTTCCCTCGATCCGTTCAGGCTTTCTCCGTTAAGAACATGGACCAGCCATACGAAATCAACCTCATGGACGAACTCACACTCCGCGGTATCACCCAATATTACGCCTTTGTTGAAGAGAAGCAGAAAGTCCACTGCTTGAACACGCTCTTCTCGAAGCTCCAAATCAACCAATCTATCATCTTCTGCAACTCCACAAACCGGGTCGAACTCCTCGCCAAGAAAATCACAGAGTTAGGATACTCTTGCTTCTACAGTCACGCCCGAATGCTCCAAGCCAACCGCAACCGTGTTTTCCACGACTTCCGCAACGGAGTCTGCCGCAACCTTGTCTGCTCTGACTTACTCACTCGTGGTATTGATATCCAGGCCGTTAACGTCGTCATTAACTTCGATTTCCCGAAGAATGCTGAAACTTATCTCCATCGTATTGGTCGCTCTGGTCGATTCGGACATCTTGGTTTGGCGATCAACCTGATCAACTGGGACGATCGCTTTAACCTGTACAACATTGAGAAGGAACTGGGCACAGAGATTCAGCCCATCCCTGCTATGATCGATAAGAATCTATACGTTTATGATTCGCCCGAGAGCATCCCCCGCCCAATTTCCAACCCTGCACCACGCCAGCAAGCCCAAAGAGAGCAACTGCAAATTCAACAGCGTGGACAGGCTCCCGCAGCAAACTACAGCAATGGACGTCAAGGCCCGTCCGGTCAGGCACAGCCCCAAAACCAGGCCCAAGCCCAATTACAACAAGGCCAATCCCAAGGACAGCGCCAGCCTACGAACCAACCCCAAGGCCAGCGCAACCAGAACTTCTCCCGAGGCAATGCGAGAGTCGGCGCTCAACCCGGCCGTGGCCGTGGCTTTGAAGGCGCAAGAGGCGGCAGAGGCCAAGCGCCTCCATCATCGTAGACAGCACCAGCTGCGGTCTAGCGGTGGCTGGATGGTTCTTGTTGCCTTGTACATATTTACATTTCTTTTTGACAATCCTAACAGTGGAGTAGATGGGCTAGCATCGCTGTCTCACCAGGCGGGCTTCCATTTTATTCCACGGGATTACGATTCGCTTTACCTGGAGTTTGGTTTCCCACTTTGGCGGCAGACTTAACAGTCTGCACAACAAAGTTGCTTCCGAGCGTGCCAAATAGTTTCTTATAGCTTGTACCATATGAATCTTGTCTATCCGGGCTACGCATAGCGTAGAATGAGATCGAAGGGGAATTCTTCTGGGCATATCTTACGACGCGGGGAGAAGTGGAGTGTACGGCGGCGGTGGCGGCGGCAGGTGTCCTGGCGTTTGGACTGAGCGAGGTTCCAGAAGATATCCTGGATCCTTTAGCTGCTTTGCTTTATGGGCAACATTTGGCATGGCGTTACAGGGATAGAAGATTTTTTTACCCGGCCTTTTTCTTTACTTGTTCTGCTAATGGCGTGTGGTCGGTTGGGCGGCGGTGCATGTCATATTTCGCGAGCTGTACTGGCAAGTGCATGGCTCGATGTTTATGATGGGATGATTTAGAGACAACTTACGGTCACTTGTTGTACGATCTGAGACGATGAGCCTGGGCCTAGATGGGGAGGGTGGATGATAAAAAACAAACAAAAATTAGTTATTTTTTTTTGGAGGAGAAGTTGTAGCGTGGAGCTTAGCAGGATTAGACCTGCTTCCATGTTACAGATGTTTAGCAAATATAATCCTTCTCTAAACTTTTTATCGATTTTACAAGTTTGGCTCTGAGTGGTGGTGATTGGGTTGCTGGATCAAGAGGCACCAAACGTACCTGGTAGGTATTCCTCTTGTGGTGCCGCATTGGACAGGGAGTATGGGATACAGGAGTTAGCTTCTTCTTGTGTTAACACGGCTTGGAAAAGAGCATGAAGCAATCCCCAGCACAAAGCTTGAGCTCCACGGCCAGCCGGTCCGTGCCGATAGGGAGGCTGGCGGCTCAAAACATAGCCGCAACACCAACTTATGCCGATGATCCCTCGCTATCAGATGGTCTACATGAGAGCTTTCACCCTGGGGCAGAGAGGGCTGGGGTTATAGCGAGGGTAGGCTTCATGCCGTAGTTGTAGCAAAGGCATGATGTAGACGAAATAAAAGCAAGATTGTGCCAGAGCTGCTGTTTTTAGCTGGCTTTGGTTGCTGCTTTATACCACCTCAAACACCAGGAGTTTTAGGTTTTCGCGGTAACATGTTCAGGTAGGTCTTTAAGCCACTTTATTCTGCGAGAGCGCCTGAAGAGATGCATCAAACATCTAACCCAGCCACTTTGAAGTTCGAGGACCAGTAGTGATATTCTTGGTTATGATCGGATTTCCCTTTGTCGCTGTCTATGTAACGGGCATTACAAAGGTCAGCGCTTACCGCAGCTCGTGCTCTAACCACAGCCAGCGTGCATGAATTTGTACAGCCCTCAAACTACTTACAAGGGGCGTTTTACGGCTGTGCTTCGAGGAAGTGTTTTGTAATTGTTTCTCGTAGATAAATATCCCCTTGAGTTGTAGCATCCTTCATTATATAATCGGTTGTTGGTTGTGGCGGAGGCTATTGCAACTTCTATGCTAACAGCCAATGACTTCCTTTTATTATTTTCGTATGGGTGTCTTGCGATACACAACCATGACACTATGCAGGCCTCATTTTGTGGCTGCGAAATGGCGCAGTAACAAGACGATAGCTACAGCTTTAGTCGTGAAAGTACTATCTGATTAATGGGGATATATAGATGGCGCAGAGTGCGCACGCCTCTATTATAACTATGCCTACAGTAGAGTTTGGTATTCTCACTTAAAGGTGTTTGTTGCCTATACTGTTTTACTACGACTTTTTTATATATATTCTACACAGAATACCTTAAAGCTAAATACCAAATAATAGTTTAGCATCGGCAAGCTTGGTCAAAATGAAGGCTGAAGCTCAGACTCCAGTCTCAAGTGCTTGCAAAGCTACACAATGGGATCCGGAAGCTATACTTGGCATTATAAACCTGGATCGCGGATCCTTTACTTGCGTGGGCTACGCACCGTCCCAGCGACGACGTTGCAGGAACCCGATTGCGCGAAATGATCGTGCCTTTGTGTACGGGCTGCTCGAGCTCCTCCCCTTAATGGATCCTAGTAGCCGCAAGTTTGCGACTCTGCTAGAAGAAGCAGCATATCGGTCCTTATGTTGGCGGCACGGCAGTCAGGCTAATGACATTTTGAAGAAGTGGGAAGCCAGTATCACTGCGTTAAACCTACCTACACATGAGGCTAAGGAGAAAAGCAAGCAATCCCAAAGCTACACAAAGAAGTCGCAGTCAACGGGCTCATATTATACGCGCTACACGGATAAGCATGTTAAGACCGAACAAGATCGTCGAGAGGCTCAACAGGACCAGCAACGGAAGTCGAGACAAGAGGAGCACGACAAGAAGAAAAAGGAGCAGGAGCGGCGAGACAAAGAGGCTCATGAGCGAAGGCAGCAAGAGGCACAAAAACGTAAGGAGCGAGAGCAACAAGCGAGGGAGCGAGCCATAAAGGAACGAAGAGAGTGGCAACAAGCCTGGCAAAATTATGTGACCAAATGGGCAGCCTTTAAAGAAGCCAAGCACGAACCCAGCACTGTGCAACAAGCTCAAGCGCTCATTCCGTGGCCAGTGAAATCTGGCCTATTTAGAGACTTAACCAGTGCACATGTTAGGAGCTTCTATGGCGAGGCATGCCCGGATACGAAAACGACCGCGATGTTTAAAACTATGCAGCGTGAGAGTTTGAAGTGGCATCCGGACAAAATGGTTAACCTATATCGCAATTGTGCACCAGGTGATGCAGATAAGATGGTTATTGGGATGATTTGCAGAGTTGTGCTTGAGTTGAGAGAAGAAGCGAAGACCATGGCCTCGAGGTAGATAGGTTGGCGAACACCGCGACTGAGATGTTTGCAGTCGGGATAGGGAGCTGTGGCTCTTTGATAGAACTCGAAAGGGGTAGCAGGCACATGCACTTGTATTGCCTGGATTGAGGCGGGCACTAAATCGGAAGCTTGGACACCATGGTCTAGATTATAATATTGAAAAGATTGTATCGAAAGTTAAAATAATATTTGAGCGGAATATTTAAACTCGAAGATAAAAGGAGGATATATGGTATATATATCATCCTGACCACACCATCAATACACGCCTGTCTCCATAGAAACGATTGTTCCATAGAGTGTGGGCTGTCAAGGACCAGCTTGTCCTTGTTTTTGTCGTCGACATCGCCATGCTCCTGCCCAACTTCAAACTGACAAATACACGACAATTTAGCTTGTCCACCTCGCTCCCCTCATCGGCTTCCCAGCACTACTTTTATACATATATCCCCGTTTCAGATCCTCTCTCGTCAATAATACAACTATAAATACAAACCCTCCCCCTCTATACCGCACTATACACGGCCGTCACTCCCCTGCCACACTCAACTCTCTGCTCAACCTCCACCGTCCGCCCCCCAACAACAATTTTCTTCCTCGGCGCAACCTGAAACCTATTATCCGTCCTCTTCCCAATATCCCGATCCTGCCTAGCATCCAGCGGCGCAATATACGTCGGCACAGCAATATTATTGCGTCGTCCCGTGCCGAGCTGGTAGAACTCGTTGCCGCCCCAGAACAGCACGTCAGCGCCGTAATTGGTCGCGTTCTCGCTGTCCGTGATGACGTTTGTAACGTTGGAGATCTGTGCTGATGCATGCGTGGTGCCGATGCTCAGGCGGCCGACGCGGATGGGCACGGTGGTGTTGGTTGACTCATCGTATTCGCAGAGGCCGGAGAGAGTCTTGATCTTAGATGGTGCGCCTTGGGTGTGTGTCCAGCGGTTGTTACCGAGGGTGCCGTAGATTCCAGTGCCGCAGCTCCAGATGTCGGCTGTGATTCGGGGGGTGATTTGAACGCCTCCTGGGCCGTCGAGGTTGGAGCCGCTGGGCTTGGCGTCGACTGTGAAGAAGGTGTCGTTGCCGCCGGCGGCTACATTAGTCACGAACGGGGTTAACTTCGAACCAGCGTAGAGTTTATCGACTGGGAGGAGGAATGGAGCGTCAAGGTGCGATTTCTCTGGAGTGGGTTCGATGCCTAGTTGGCCTGCCGAGTTATCTCCAAACGCGAAGACTTGGCCCTGGTCATCGACACAAACGGAGTGGTAGTCGCCAGTTGCAATCTTGGAGATGCGTTTGCCTTTAAGGCCCTCAATTTCGTGAGCAGGATGGTTCTTCACTTCTCCGGCTGGAAGGACGGAGCGCATCAGGCCTGGGACACCAAGTTGGCCTTTAGCAGGGAAGGAAGCGTGAGAAGTGGCGGAAGAGAAAAGGCGGCCAGAACTTGTGAGAAGCAGACAGTGCTCTTGGCCGGTGCTGATATCGGAAACCTTCTCTCCGTAGCTTAGGTTAGGGATTTTGATCTCCTCGTAGCTAATCGGGGAGCTGGAGCTCCATAATCCGAGGTGGCTGCTCTGATTTGGCTTAGGGTCTTCGAGCTGGGCCTTGCGGGCCACCGGCAAAGAGAAGACGGAGCCGTTCTTCGCAAGTGCTATGACTCGATCCCCAGATAGGGATATCTTTGTGATGTTCTTTCCAGTCAGGGTCGCCGTTGGGTTCGGAAAGGTGGTAGAGTACCCGGCACCCCATTGCAAGACATCTCCATTCTCGGTGACTGCCGCTCCAAAGTTGCGATCGAGCTTCAGGTCTCTCAACAATAGCCCGTCAAAGTATGGGATCCTCTTCGGCGTTTTAATCGCAGGCTCATTCGATTCCGGCGAAACGACATGACCAACATTTGAACCCCAGGCAAACACCCCTGGATTTTCCCAGCTCTTCTTGATCTGTACGTGCTGAGAGCTAATTGACTCCCTATTTTCCTCTGCAGACGAAGGCTTCTTCCTTTCTTGCTCAAATGTCACTTCAGCAGGAGGGATTTGAGATTTTGGAGTTTTTGCCTCTGCTGGTGTCCTCGAATAGCTAATCGCATACACAGCTCCAGCTCCTACAATTGCGGATACCAATAATCCAGTTCGACGTATAGCGGCGGACCTGTCGGGAGTTGGCGGGCCACCATTGCTGCTGTATTTCCTGCCGTAGCCTTGTGCTTGTCGAATGTTTCTTAAGATGGCGGAGGCATTTTGCTTTCGGTACAAGGGCCTGATTCCCGTTAATAAGGGCATTTTGGCTGGATCTAAATCTACAGTTAGCAAGTAATCGGCATAATGTATTGGATCTGAATATTACCGCGTGCTGTTGAAAAAGTTAAGACGCGCTGGAAAAGTATAGACCCCGGAATAGAGACTATATTGTCGTCATGGCGGCCGAGCTCCCCGCAAATAGCCTTACGGTTTGTGGTTAGCGGACTTTGGGTCTAGGGACAGTTCGCAGTCCAGCACAAGTAACTGCCACCTCAGACCGCCCCATCCCCCCAAATACGACAGCTTCACTGCAACCAAAGTCCGCTATATTACCCATTGTTGGTGGGACACCACTCGCAATGTATGAGGACACTTGGTACAGCTTCGTGCCAGACGTGAAGCCGAAGAAAGATGAAAGTTCTGGCCATAAGCTGACCCATAGGCGGAAAGAATCACTCTTGAAGCAACCCAACGTACGTACCCTCCCACCACAGATTGCCCGGGCAAGACCAACAAAAAGATTAGGAGAGCGACGTTCCACCAGCGAATCCCCTGGATCCCCTCGACGAAGAGGAACCTTTAAGTAAGGGGCCGCCGAAGGCTACCATTGCTCGCAGGGCAAAGTCATATACCGATTTCTATCATGTCGCCCACGCCCAGATCACCAAGGAGGCTAAGAAGCTTCGGGAGCAAGAGCTGAAAGCTTTGAAGCTGTTAGAAAGTGGCGACAGTGCATCACACGAGGGCAGATATGAGATCGACGACGCGGTGTTGTTGGATGTGAGCCAGGATGAGTTCCAGCTCTACAGAGAACAGCTGGCGCTTTCAGAACGACATTTGGATAACTTGGTAGAGGATACCTCGAGAGCTTTGGATTTACTGTCGAATCTATCCGACTCGTTTAAAGCGGTTGAAGCGCAAACGGCTTCATTCCAGTCCCAATGTGAGGATCTTCTCCTGGAACAAAAGCGTCTCAGAGACCTCGCAGACGAAGTTGGGACGGACTTGCAATATTACTCATACTTAGAGCCCATTACTCGGCGCCTGAATGCTCCAGGCGCATCTACGATGATTGGCGACGAAAGCTTCGCGGAGATACTGTCAAACCTCGATGCCTGTATAGTGTTTATGCGCCAGCACCCAGACCATCGAGAATCGGAGACATACTTGACCCGATACCAGACCCTTCTCACTCGAACCCTCAGCTTGTTGCAGATTTCATTTACAAATTCGATCCGTACCAAACAAACCGAGGCTCGAGCTATATTGAGCAAGGCTGCCAAGTTGAATACGACCACAGTATATCTCATACAGGCGCCTGACATCCATCCTACTGGGAATCGCTTGGAACGTTCAATCGAGCACATAATATTTATGGGAAGGCCTGTGTATGACCATTCGATAAAGCAAGATCTACATGGTGGAAAGGAGACTGCTGAGGGTTATTATACTCTGTTCAAGTCGTTGATGGATGAGTACGTGCTGTCCAGGAAAGGTCTCATGAGCGAAGTTCTGGGCCAAATTCTTAATGGCACAATTGCAGAAGATCATGACCCGAAGACTGAGTTTGGAAAGTACGCTCGCGCCTGTTTCAACACAACTTTAGAAGTGTGCATGAACGAGTATTCGAAGTACGGCCTTTTTTTCTCTGGCAATAGGCGCACACATAATAGGGGCCGAACAGATTTTCACAAGATCTGGAAGAGCCAAGAATCTCAAACAAAATACCTAGAGGACCTCTGTTCACTGGCATTTAAAGTTCTTGAGCCTCATATACAACGTGCTGACACAACGACAACGACGCAACTCGCTCTCTGGCTCGACAGCTACGCCTCTTCAGCTGACGGAAATGATGACGACTCATTTGACGGGGCACAAATTCCAGATGGCAACAGAGAACTCAAAATACACCTTGCAGGCCAGTTAAAGAAACAGACCACCCAGGTTATATTTACTCGAATTAAGGAGATTCTATACGCCAATGTATCTCGATTCTTTCCAAAACCCGAGGACCTTGAGCCAAAGAACTCGACCCAGCAAGCTGTTGAGGTAAATGGATCAGGCGACGATGCCAGTAACCCATTGCTCGAGCCTGCGGATACGGATATAGATGGCCGGGCGTATAAAGCCCTGGGTGATGGATTTTCAAATTCGTACAAGCCTCTAAAAACGGGTGCTCAGCTGCTCATTCTTAACAACGACTTGACATTTGACGCTAATATAGGAATGGTAAGTCTATCACTCCTGTTAAATCTGCCCGCACTAACGCATTGACAGGGTATGGGCGAAATGGCATATGAAATCATTCACGAGACATCCCTGTCTATCATGCGCGCGTCGGGAGAGGTTGCCAGGAAGGATAAGATTGATTCGTATATTTTCGCCATTAAGAATCTAGTCCTACTGAAGAACCTCATCCTTGCTTACGAAATCTCCGGAAGTCGCCAAGCGGCGGCGCTCGACTTCACTCGGATGTGGACGACGTTCTCCGAGCTCCGCAATCGGGGCGGCCTCTTTGACGTTCGCGCCTATTACACGCTTATCACCACGGGCGAGCTGCTCCCTGAAGTGGTTACGACGGTGCAAGATGCACGGGTTGAGCTCGATGGACTGCTCAGAGAAACGATCACCAAATTTAGAGAGGAATGCGCTGGTTTGCTCTGGAAGCAATATGGATTCCCACTGCCAGAGAAGTCTAGGGCTGGCAAGAAGAAGATACAAGATAAGCTGGAGATCATGTTTACTCATGAGCGAGAGCTACGAGAAAATCTGTGGGCTGCCGTAGAGGAGACGTTAGCTGAACGGAAGAAGTGACGGAATAAGTGATTCCATGCACTCGGAGATGCCAACCCGATACCATTAGTACAGTAGAAGTAACGGGCTTCCAACCCGGTGGAAGTTGGCCTGGAGAAGAATGGCTTTTAGTAGCCGTATCATGAGTTAGTAAATACAGTAGATAAAAATAACGACAGTAATGATAGAGCCGCATAGCGAAATTATCAATTCAAGTGCCTTTTTAATGTTGTGCCATTTGCCGCCATTGACGCGTTTCTTCTGTTCTGTTTTAACGGTCGTCGTTTTAACACCCGAAAAACAGCCACTAAAGTAGCCAACCCTGAACAAATGGCATCATTCGGCCCTCCACTTTACCAATCCCCGCATCCAAAGTACCTGCAGATCCGTCCTGCGTCTGGCGCTTATCTGGCCAAATTTTTGATATAGGCTTTCCGTTCCCGTCCCTCTGACTCTTTCAATTCATATTCATTTAATCCGTTTATCTACTTCCCCAACGCTCCCCTCCCATTGAGCATTGCCTGCCCTGAACTTTGCACTGGGAGTAGCGTCGCGGAAGAGATACAATGGCTGATTTGGAGGGTACGGACGAGAAGTCCGCCAGCGTGGCGAAGGACTTGTTCTCGGGCGCAATGGGTGGAATTGCCCAGGTTCTGCTTGGTATGTGTTTCTTACTTTATTACTCGTATTGGTCGTTTTTGGCTATATCCTGCCTTCGCAATCCCGATTTTCGGAGGTCTACGTCTTATCACGTGCATCAAAAGAGCAATGGCAGTTTTTAATCGTCGCGGAGTCATTGGAGATGGTTTCAGTGATTTATTCTAACCTTGCCCAGGTCAACCATTTGATATTGTCAAGGTCCGTCTTCAGACGACTACGCAATACGCCAATGCCCTGGAGGCAGCCAAGACGATCTGGGCCAAGGAGGGCCCTCTCGCCTTCTATAAAGGCACCCTCACTCCGCTAGTCGGTATCGGTGCCTGCGTCTCTGTCCAATTCGGTGCTTTCGGCTTTGCTCGTCGCCAATTCGAGACCTACAACGCCTCCAGATCGGCACTTGCATCCTCCAACCTCTCGTACGCGCAATACTGGGGCGCCGGAGCTTTCGCCGGTCTCGCTAACTCTGTCATCTCGGGCCCAATCGAGCATGTCCGTATTAGGCTGCAGACCCAGCCCCACGGGAAGGACAGGCTGTACTCTGGTCCCATTGACTGTGTAAGGAAGCTGGCTGCTCACGAGGGCGTGCTGAAGGGCATTTATCGTGGTGAGGCTGTGACGCTTATGCGTGAGGCGCAGGCGTACGGATGCTGGTTCATGTCGTTCGAGTACATGATGAACAAGGATGCGGCGAGGAACAATATGGAGCGTAAGGATATTCCGACGTGGAAGATTGCCATGTACGGTGGTTTGGCGGGTGAGGTGCTCTGGCTGTCCAGCTACCCGTTCGATGTGGTGAAGTCTAAGATGCAGAGCGATGGGTTTGGCAAGGAGCAGAAGTACAAGACGATGACGGACTGCTTCAGGCAAACGTGGAGGGCTGGTGGAATGGGTGGCTTCTGGAAAGGAATTTTCCCTACTATGATTAGGGCCATGCCGGTCAGCTCCGGTACGTTTGTGGTGGTCGAGATGACGATGAGGGCGCTGAGCTAGAGTTTGGACAATGAAATAGAATCTATTGTATATATGTCTACTGTCTATAAACCTTGCCTAGGTTGAATTTTTTAACCGGTATTAACTTTATTATCATCCTGCTCTTTGTCCACATTACCTCCCTCGCATATTTTACCTTTACTCTTGTCGTTTTTGACCGTCAATGATACTGCCGAGTCATTATCACTTAAGTCAATATCCAACAGTGGCTCCTGTGCTTCTTTCACTGCGCTCTCAGGGCGGGAGCTTGTCCCCGCAGCCACAGAATTTTCAACATGGCCCCTCAAACGAGCTACCTCCTGCGCCTCTCGATGCGCCCTCTCTTGCTCGTCTGCGTTCTGCCGCCAATGCACCGCCATATGAAGATCTCTCAAAACGGTCCCATGCATGTTCCAACCCTCCTCGTCCGGATCATCACTACCATTACTCCCATCTTCCTGACTGAAACTTCCCCAGCCAGTCTGATACTCCTCATCCGTCAGCGCCGGTCCAATCGCACTCTCTTCATCCTGTTCTCGCTCAACGAACGTAGCACCCTCAAGCCCCTCCCCCCCTCTCACCCAATCCACAAAGGCAGTAATCTCCTCAGCCCTAGCCCTCCCATGCAAGCTTTCGAATTCCAGAATCCGCCTATCCACCGCCGCCGCCCAAGCCCCCCACGCTATCTCCCTCGCAGTTCTTATCTTCATTTTCAAGCCCACATATATCCCCAGCAACAGCGTCGTAGGGATCCATCCGCATAACCCCAGCACCACGGAAAAGCGCCAGCCGTTGGGAAACCCAATCCGTAGTCCGATGGCAACTATCATTGTTACAGCGGATACAATAAATGCATATGGTAGGTAGATCGCCGTGAAGATGTGCACAGCGGCGTAGCCATGCAACCGCCGCGCCAGAGCCGGCGACGGCGAATAAGGAGGCCAGGGATTGGAGCGCGGCCATATATAGTCGTGTAGACGCATCGCATGTCGGGAGGGCGTTGTGGAAAAGGAGTCTGAGAGCGATTCCATCAGGCGCCATAGGTTATTAAGGAAGACGGACTGTCGTAAGGCGTCTATTCGAGCTAGGATATTATGATAATATGGGAGGTTGACACGGCGGCGGCGCTCGTGGGACCATTGTCGCAGGGTTTCCAGGAGACGCATGGGTGGAACGGGCAGTCGTAGGGGTATTCATGTTACTGGAGTGGTTCTGAAGAAAAATTGTGTAGGAGGTCCCCTAAAATACTAAAATTGTTGTGACGGCGTGGCTTGAGAATGGGATGATATCGGGAACTAAGGGTCCTGACGTCTGTCACCAGTGACCTCATCCACAACGTAACTTAGTCACTTAGGGCCCTATCCGAAAGCATACATCCGTACCACAGAAAAGTCATCGGGGTCAGAATTGTTGGCATGGCCAATATATATAGGTATTGCATTCGTTGATCCATCGTCTGTAGCACTATGGTATAATAACTCCATCATATGCTCCTTGAAGCTCGTTACTACCTACTCCGTTCCTCCACCTTCAATATTTACCATAACTCCCATATCTATAAGCCTGTGCAACGGCCTGCCCGTTACTTCTTCCCATTGAATCCTGATTGCATCGAATCCCATGCGCCCATACCGCTCAAGTCCATGCTAGAAGAGGAATTCTTCGTCTCGAAATGTTCGTAATTCTCGATGTGCTGGGCACCATTACCCATATCGATAGCTTCATCATGATCTGCTTGTCCATTATTCCAAACCTGGACCATCTCATCAGCTCCAGTTGGTGCTTCCTCGTGAAGCTCACGGCAGACCGCATCGACAATGTCGTTTTTATCCTCGTCTCTCACGTAGACCAAGTAATAAGGTGTAGCACCGCCAGTGCCAGGCTGACCAAAAATTCGGGTCCTGTCTTCAACTATGCTAACACGTTCATCATTATATTCTCGCCAAATATCGTTCGCGAAATCATAGATGTAGATCCAGTAGTGTCCATAAGCATTCGTGCCGCGATGAATGAATACCGCCTGGAGACGGTACCGGTGCTGACGCAAGTCTGTAAATTGTTCCTGCAGCTTCAATTTGAGGCTGGATATTTCTTTGGATATTTCCGCCATCTCGTTAGATATCTCATTTGCTCGTTCTTCAAGAGTGCTGGCCAGGTCTGGGTTGATGGCGATGTCGCTAACTTCGTCATCTCCAAGCGACTCTAGGAAGTCTTTTGTAGCGTGCAAGGCACCTTCGACAGGCACATCCACATCTGTCACTTGGAGAGCTTTCTGACGTGACTCTAACAGCCGTATCCTGTTCTTCCACACCCAAGCATCGCGCCTCCGTTGCAGAATCTTATCATCTTCCATATACCGATCTAAGTAAATGGTCTCATCAAAGACAATTCTGTTCTGGTTTTTCGAAGCTTGCTGTGTGGTAGGATCAAATGCTGTACGCTGTATTTGGATCTGGACGATTGGTGGAAGATTGTTGATTGACGCAAACTGTGTCGCATTTGCATTGTCTATTTCGACAATTTGCTCGTCGAAAACAACATCCAGGGCCTCATAAATATCGCGTTCGCCATCCGTAGCAGGGAACACAATAATATTAGCCCAATCTTCAACCTTAACGTCGTCCGAATCGGCCTTTTTCAAATGAACAGCGTTGGCCCCAAAAAAGGTCTCCCTAACAACGTCGATTTGCTCCCCAAACTTTGGATCGATCCTTGTTGGTTTGATTGCACATTGAAGTCGAAATATGACGTTGCCAATGACCTCGGTGACATCTTGTTGTGCACCAAAATAGAGCTTCTGTGCCCGCAAGTCTTCCTCGGATTCACCAGTCTTTATGGGAGCCGGCTTGTTTCGAGGAGGCACTGGTGGTCGCTGCTCGACCATTTCCATTTCGGGAGGTGGTGTTAAGGACCATCTACTTGCCATTCCTTGATTATTCCCTGTACGACCATTTTCGCCTACGGAAACTGTTGCGGATGGTGCTTCAACGGACACGTGCCCCATTGCTGGAGGCCCGACAGAAGGCAATCCGTCGGGCAAATCTTGTTCTAGCCCGGCGGTGTTAGACACATCTCCAGAAGTCGCCTCGTTTTTCTTAGATTCCGGATTAACAAGGGTTGCCTCGCTGCTTGAGTCGTCATTTTCCAGACTTTCTCGGGGAGGCCTGTCCGTCATCTCGACATCAGGCTCTGGTTGCGCTGGCACCATGGTTGGCTGGTTTGGAACAGAAGGCGGGTCGTCTTTCGGAGGTGGAGGTGGAGGAGGAAGGTCAGGGCCAAATATCGGTCTCTCTCCATTGTCGATTAGGTTTGGTGGCACTCCAGAGGGGCTACTGATGGATGCTCTCCTGAAATTTGCTTCAGTTGCCGTGCTGAACAGTGTCAGTTCAGCCAGGTCTTGTGTTGGCTTGACTGATTGAGTCGAGGCTGATTTGAGACTCTGGTAGAGGCTTTGCAGCTCTACAGCAACTATTTATCATTAGCTTCCTCTTAATAATGCGACTTAGATCGAATGCTTACAGTTCTGAGCCTTTACTATTTCGCCTTTGCCAACAGCACGGCCACCAACACGTTTCTTGACAATATTTTCCGCGGTAAGTGGCATCCGGAAATCCTCGAAGTTCATGACTACATCACGGACTGGCCGTACTGTATAATAATATTGGAGGAGACTGTTGAGATAACATGTGTTGCCAATATTATCCAGACCGACTGGCTGATCCGCTGTTGATCGCTGCGGTGCAACAACGGCGTTGGGATCATTGATCTTTGCAAAGAGAAAATTGCTGTTTCTTGATTTTGCAATGACACGGATAGCCTCCAAAAAGCTTTCTTTGGATCCCAGTGGTGCGTCTTCTATGAGGGTCTGATAGTATGCAAAGACAGACTCCTCCGATGCGTTTTCATCGTGGATCTGAAGCCTTTTATATGCCTCTTTAACAGTCAGGTTGGAAGTAACATTGCCTGCCTCCATAGAAGCGGCAGCTATTTGCAACGACAGGTCTCTCCTTGTGTTTCCAATCACACTGAGCATAGGCGCAACAATGCTCTTGTCGACGTCAGTCGCCATAGCGATTGCTTGAGCTTCGATGAAGTCGGATGGGGTGTCTGCCGTGACATTAAGGTATTCGAGAGCTTCTTCGTATGTGACGGCTCTATTATTGGCGATTTCCTGAATCTTTGCACTATTCCTTGCCTTACCGATCAATAACAGTGATTGTTTTGCCGCGTCCTTCTGGACGGGAGCATTTTCTATCCTCGACTTATAGACGCCGATAATATGATCATCTCCATGGTCGACGGCTGGGTTTAGTGCGAAAAATCTGTACGCTTCATCAATTTCGCTGAGCGTGTTTTCTCCTAGTGACACGATCTTGACAAATTCTTCTTCGAGAAATGGACTGCCTCGGCCTTTGCCGATACCCTGAAGACATTCCAAATAATAAGGTTTATTACTTGGATCACAGTCCCTCTGTCTGCTATAAGCGAAGAATATGAGTTCGTCAGAGAAACTCGATACTGCGCCCAAGCTCGCATAATGTGGGTGTTCGATTGCCTCAAGATTCACGACTCTAGAGTCCGTCGCAAAATTGAGGAAGCCCAGGGCAATGTGTAGGTCCTTTAGGGCTGACAATGGGTTATAAAGAATCTGAGAGTTGCCTTGTTTAAGCTCCTCAGGTGGGCGGTCTGCAAGTCGCTGAGAAACCTCACATAAAACATCCTCGACGAAATTCCTGTTTGTCTTTGGTACTACAGTACCAGTTTGCTCCGTTGCAGGTGACACAGCCGGCAACGACCAGAATCCTTCTTCCTCTTCAACCTAGCATAAATTAGTATGCATAATCAATACAGTAAAAACGGCAGATATGAGAAGCACAGGGCTAAAAAAGACAACTCACATCGCCATTCACCACCCGCTCTTGCTCATAAGTAAATCCAAGGTACTCAAGCAGCTCCTTACATTCGTAACCAAATGCAAGCAGAAACCTCTTGTTACGGGCAGCTATTCTCTTCGACTCTCCTGGGCCATTAGTCAATGCATGCGTAAGGTAGGTCCGGATCACAGCCAGAACTTCACATGGAAGCGAAGGCCGGCTTTCCCCATAGCGGTCAGGGTCCTCCTCAATGACTTTAGCCCCCCGCATATAGACTTTTCGTGGATCCAATAACAACGCTGACTGCGCGCGGTTAAGCCTCGGAGGAGAGATTCGGATGATTACAGTTGCTGGGCAGCTAAACGCCGAGCATGTAAATGCATGTTGCTCCTTATAGTTGTCATATTTGTTCTGGGGCAACCCGAGCTCCTCCAGTGTTCGAAACTCCGACCCAGCATATTGAAAGTGGTGTAAAGGACTGGGCGTGCCAGCTCGACAAGGGATGTTCTTCCCGGGCTGCCTCGAGTAGTCCACAACGACGTCGAAATGGTGCAAACATCTTGAGCAGTATGAGGCCGACAAACATTGCGTTTGCGTCGTAGGGTTCTTGTCGAATGGGGGAACGCTGGTCTGCCAGTCCTTTTTGCATAAGACGTGGTGGCAGTCATTCGGGTTTGTGCGGAGAGGGAACTTCTTGTTTGGTTTGTAGATGGGTGCAGGGTCGATGAGGAGGTTGCCACCGTTCGCTCGAGGCCTTGAGCTGTCATAATCTAATAGATCTTCGAGTAACCGCGGACCCGTCTTCCCTGAAAAACGAGACGTCGTTAGCATTTGTCTCTGTATAGTGAGCAAGTGCAGTTTAATCTCACCTGGACCCGTGCCTTCATAAGCGCCCTCCATGGTGCAGATGTGCTGCTCTTGCCTTTGTGCACAATCACAAGCTAGCACCGAGGATAGACAGCAATATGAACCACACTATGGCCGAGTATGCTCAAAGACGTTGATGTTGGGGAACTATGAATGCTGTCCTTTCTCTTTAAACAAGGCTACGGTGAAAGGGCGAATCTGGGTTGCGGCGCATGCGGGTTGAAGCTCCAGTTACCTTGGATTATGGTTGGTAGATACTCAACAAGCTTATAGAGGGGTTGTTGAGCTTGGGGCAAACAAAGTAGATGAAAGCGATCTTGAAGACAAAGACGAGAATATATGAATAGCTGCTTCTGTACACTGTAACTCGATTTATGGGCTTTTACACTCTCAGATCTACAATACTCCGTACATATTATCGAGAATCCTGCCGCGAGGCCCTGGTAGAGAGTACGTAGGCGGTCATAACGCGTACATACGTATGTCATGTACAAGTTACAAAGTGTCTCAACTGTACTGTAATACAGTACCTGATAGAGGGCTAAGGGCCAGAGCCAAAAGCAGGCATGGGCATTTAGCGCGCGGCATGTTCCGCGGCTACAGCGTAACAAGAAAGTCACGAGTAGTCCGTTTACCACGCCCAAACGAAAGGTCCGCATTAGCAGTGAGCTCAATCGATTGAAATTGAACCACCCCAACCTCACCCAGCACATCCACATCACAACGCGTTGAAGATGGGCGCCGACGAAGGGGTTTATCATCCGCAGGATGCCATCGGCGCTGCAATTACGGGCACAATGATCACCGGTGGCGCCGGATTGTTCATGTCCGCAGTCCAGAATGCCCTCGCCAGAAAGAATGTCGGTCCATGGGGAGTCTTCACGAGGAGCGGTTCGACAATCGCTGTCTTCGGTATGTTGTTCTCTCGGCAGGCTCTGTGAAATGCAGCTAATAGGGATCCAGCGGCGATGGGCGGTACATATGAGTTCACGAAATTCGCATCCGCCAACCTGAGGAAGAAGAACGACAGCTTGAACACGGCATTGGGTGGCCTTGTCGCGGGTTCAGTGCTTGGATTCAAGCGTGAGAATCCTCTCCACTACCTCCCGAGGTATCAATTGGCCATTTGCTGACCAAAACACAGAGGGTTCGCTACCGGCTGTTCTGGGTTACGGAACTATGGCCGCGGTTCTGCTCGGCGCTTTCGACTACACAGGAGGCCGAATTAACGGGTGGAACAGAGACCCAGAGGCCGATGAGTTTGACCGGAAGCAATACATGAGAAAGAACAGACGCCGACCGATAGAAGAGACGATTTCCGAGGTTGGAGAAGGCCGAGGTATGCTGTGCTATATGGGTTGATTATGCCGCCAACTTTTGCTAACCTGACCTAGGAGTATATGGACCTGGCTACTTGGACAGGAGGAAGGAGAGGATCAAGGAGGCGTACGGCATTGATGTGCCTGGTGCTTCGTCCTAGATTTCTGTTTTCTTAAGTTCTAGACGCGGGTTGCACTTATGTACTGTACATATATAACAAATGATCCTCCCGAACCCAACCGGTAACGGACCTCAAAAATATATCCCTTTGTTAACTATTTTCGTTTGTTTGAGAGCAAGGCTTGGTTGGAATCGTGATTGACCCCAGGGGATACTTGTGCTGTTCAAAGGTCTTGAGGAGGATTACCTTCCCTACGGATTGATATCAGTAATTCAAGGTAACAGAAGTTACACCTTCAGCTATATTTATGGCAGCTGGCATACCGGCTGCAGCTCTAACTGATTGAATGGCTGCATTTCATTTAAATCGTTGCTGTTGATGTAAACATACCTTCTGTATAGCCCATCTCAAGACGTTTGTAGCACGAGTAGTAGTAGAGTATAGTACTGACGTGAAAGGTGACGATTTAAGGCAGGCTTCTAGAAAATATACTTCATATGCTCGCCACAGGACTTTGTGGTTGTGCCTCCTATACTGTTCTGTTCAATTGGTAACCCCGCAATTGAACGAATCGCCTCGTGCCGCCATCCCACCCTGATAGGATAGGTATGCCGTGCACAGCGCGGTATCTCCCTCAGGAACAGCCGTAGTAACGGCGATTTATAACAGCAATGCATTGATTGGGACGACGTTGAGGATATTCCAATAGTTGGTCCAGAAAGGGTAATTTGCTGACCTTGATCCTGTTCGATCATCGACCTCCAAACCTGTCTAAACCTTGCCTCCCGTGCGGTTGGACCCTGACGCGGGGAGAAAGTGGTGCCACTTTCAACAATATAAAAGTCCAGCGATATCATCAACCTCATCTTGTTTCGAAAACAACACCAAAAAATTAAAAAGCTACATATACGCTTCTCGAATAAACCGTCTGGTTGCGCTTTACCAGTTAGAAGGCTCTACACTATAATTGACGTGGTACCAGACCTGGAAGGAATCGGTTATAAGCAGAAACTGTACAGTACATTTATCTATTCGCTTTTTAAGGGACCTCAAAATGGAACAAGCTGCCGGCAGCACGGGAATTCTCCCCAGACAGCCATTTAATGATGCTTCCAAGTCACATGCGGATCTGAAGGACAACTTCTATCGCTATTTCCAGCAAGAAGTTGCCGGTAAGTTGCCCACAAGCCGACGGGTTATGCAAGCTGACGCAAGTTGCAGATCTCCAAGACCAGATTGATAAGCTTGAGCGCACCGCACTTGTTGGTGGCGAAAGGCAGGATGCCATAGATTATTGCCTGGCCAGCATCTCCAGGCTCACCACAGAAGTGCACGATGCATTAGACTTCATCCCCGCATATGATCAACGGGCATATACAGCAGTCGGTCCTACCTCGGTCTTGAAACGTTTACGGTTCTCTAATCCTCTTGCAGTCAATCAATAGCCTCACGGACAAGTTTCGTGAAGCCCGAGCAAAATTTGCACCAAAGTCACGTTTTGCCTTCAAAATCAAGAAAAACGAATCTGCCCTCTCTCTCCAGGATGTTGCTGCCGCTGCGGCAACCAACGGACGAAGGGCAGACTCTGAGAACCATGCTTCCGGGTTAAGCAGCGGCGAGCCCTCCAGGCCGGCGGCAAGCAGTATCCAGCCTCCGTCAAGGGATTACAATGCAGAGATTTCCGAGAATTCTGCCCGCATTCGTGCTCCTAGCTTCAGGCAAGCTAAATCAGTCGCCATCTCGGATCATGAAGGCCTGCACATCATCCTGCCGTCCTCAGCATCACATGCCACGTCTTCGGGATCCCTTACCGACCTCACCAAATGCATTGTGGACATGTCCATTTCAACTGCCAATGGAAAGCCCTTTGCCGGCCTAGCACTCAAAAACATAACGAACTCTCTCATTGTGGCTGGGCAGGTCGCAGGTGCGACACATATTACCAACGTCCGGGACACAGTTGTGGTGGTTTCGAGCCGACAGGTGCGGATGCACGATTGCGTCAATGTGGACGTCTACCTTTCCAGTATGAGCAGGCCGATTATTGAAGATTGCAAGAATATTAGGTTTGCCCCGATCCCGAAAAGCTATGTAAGTAGCCCCATTACCACACATCACTATGCAGCATGCTTATTAATTTATAGGAAGTGCCGTCCGATGAGCCCACGGAAAACCATTGGGATCAGGTGGACGACTTCAAGTGGCTTAAAGCAGAGAAGAGCCCCAACTGGAGTGTTCTGGAGGAATCAGACAGGTTGCCAGAGGGAATATGGACGACTGTTGTCCCTGGGAAGCCTGGCATGGCAGCTGAGGATATCCTCAAGCAGGTCGGCACTTCTAAATAGATTGGAATATAAAGAGGCTGGACCCTTTATGAGCATATTCTCTAACCATGCATGCAAGGGCTACACTGGGAACTTATGATAGAGTCTATATGCAACTTTAAATAATATTTCTGTTTCATCTGAAGACGATATGGCACGTCTAATATCGTGAGATTAAGGTTTTGTTACCCTCAAAGACATCGTATTATGCCTGGCAGCACAGCTAAGTGAATCCCCATGACGAGGCTGAAAGGTGCCTATCAAGCCCATGTGATGCAACCCCAAAGCTCACTTCTGCCCGCCTGTTTCCCTGCAACCTACTTCGAGGGCAAACACCAGGTCTGGATGCCTCATGCACTTGGGGCCCCTTGCATCTCTCCACATGCCATCCTGCCACCGCCGATCGATGCGTTTCCACCCTCTCATAGTGTTTGTTTGTTTTTAAAATCCTATCCTCTCTCAAGTCACTTCACTTCCCCCCCTCATACCCCTCCATAACCGTATCCCCTCCGGCCGCAGCCTTCCCCCCCACCTCACTCAAACTCTTCAACGCAGCCCTCTGTTCCCTAATCCTCTCCTCCAAAGCCCTAATCTCCGCCTCCTGTTCCGCAATACTCATCCCAATCCCCGGTAACTGCCCAACCTCTATCCTCGCGCGCTGCAAGCGATGCTTCAACGCGTCCGTGGCGGCGGGGATCTCTTTCGGGCCCAGCGCGCCTGTCGCGTCGGGGCGGAGCTGTGATGATGAGGGCTGAGAGGTGAAGGACGGGGTGCCGAAGGAGGTCGCTGGCATGGGGGAGGCGCCCGCGTTGGAGGAGGTGGGGGGTTGGATGCGCGCTAGGATGGAGGTGAGGACGGGGATGGTGTCGAGCATGGCGGGGGAGAGGTTGTCGGAGAGCGGCGCGGGCTGAGATGATGCTGGGGGATTGGTGGGTTGGGAGGCGTTAGGGGCCGAGGAGAAAGAGGGTGAGGTCGACATTGTGTAAAGTTTGCCGTTCAGCTTGTTGCTATAAAGTGAGGCTCAGCTGTTGTTGTATGGTAGACCGCGTTTGGCTCGAGTTTGCGCTGGCGCTGGCGTCTAGTCTAGTTTATTGAGCCTGAATGGTACGAATATATTTGTCTTCGTCGGTTCCCAGGGGCCGAAACCCGCCTGGCGCTCTTGAAATGATCTTCGGGGAACAAATATTTGAAGGGCCGCCAGTTAGATAACAGCCGCTGCGTCCGTTGGTGGGGTTGGTTGTGAGATCAAATTAGCGGCCAGGTACGAGATATAGCGATGTCAGTGGAGATTGTGTTGTCGCCGAAGAACGGGGTGACGTACTGAGGGGTCCCTGGGAGCGAGAGTACATCAACCCCACCCCCACCCAACCTCAGCTCAACTTTTTGTTCCCGATTCCTTCGTTTTCTCAAGACATCCCAACATCCAACAAAATGGCCAAAGTCGACCAAAAAGCTGTGCTCAGTAAGTCCTCCATATTCTATAAACAATATTCTTTTTTAATTGGCCTAGCTAATCATACTTAGTCGTGATTGATGGTTGGGGAATCCCCTCCGAGTCCTCGCCGAAGGATGGCGATGCGATCACCAACGCCAACACCCCGGTGATGGACGAGTTCTACAAGAATGCCGATGGCTTCACTGGACTCGAGGCCTCATCCCTCGCGGTCGGCTTGCCAGAGGGCCTCATGGGAAACTCTGAAGTCGGACACTTGAACATCGGCGCTGGGCGTGTGGTGTGGCAGGATGTTGTCCGCATCGACCAGACAATCCGAAACAACGAGTTGGACAAGAACGAGATTATCATGAAGACATTCGAGGATGCCAAGAACGGAACTGGGCGCCTCCACCTGTGCGGTCTCATCTCCGATGGCGGTGTGGTAAGTCATATCCCTCCGGCGACGATTGGATTGAATATACTAAATGATTCCTAGCACGCCAAGCAAGACCACCTTTACGCCCTCCTCAAGGTGGCCAAGGAGGTTGGAATTCCCCACGTCTACATTCATTTCTTCGGTGATGGACGCGATACCGACCCCAAGTCCGGCGCCGGCTACATGCAGCAGCTTCTCGACAAGACCAAGGAAATCGGCATTGGAGAGATTGCCACCGTCGTTGGCCGCTACTACGCCATGGACCGTGACAAGCGCTGGGACAGAGTCGAGGTTGCCTTGAAGGGAATGGTTCTCGGAGAGGGTGAGGACAGCAGCGACCCCGTCGCAACTGTCAAGGAGAGATACAGCAAGGATGAGAACGACGAGTTCCTGAAGCCCATCATTGTAGGTGGAAAGGAGCGCCGCATCCAGGACAACGACGAGGTCTTCTTCTTCAACTACCGCTCTGATCGTGTCCGCGAAATCACCCAACTCCTCGGCGACGTCGACCGCTCGCCAAAGCCGGACTTCGCATACCCAAAGAACATCAGGCTCACAACTATGACCCAGTACAAGCTTGACTACCCATTCACCATTGCCTTCAAGCCCCAGCACATGGGTAATGTTCTCGCTGAGACTCTTGGTGCCCAAGGCGTCAAGCAAGTCCACATCGCCGAGACCGAGAAGTACGCCCACGTCACCTTCTTCTTCAACGGTGGTGTCGAGAAGGTCTTCCCTCTCGAGGAGCGTGACGAATCTCAGGATCTTGTCCCCTCCAACAAGGCCGTCGCCACTTACGATCTTGCCCCAGAAATGAGCGCCGCTGGCGTCGCAAAGCAGGTTTCCAAGAGAATCCAGGAGCAGGAGTACCCATTCATCATGAACAACTTTGCGCCACCTGACATGGTTGGCCACACTGGTGTCTACGAGGCTGCTCTCAAGGGAGTGGAGGCCACCGACAAGGCCATTGGAGAGATTTACGAGACGTGCAAGAAGGAGAACTACGTTCTTTTCATCACCTCTGACCACGGGTAAGCTACGATCTTCAGGATTTATGAGAAGAAGGGAAGCTAACATCATGCAGTAACGCCGAAGAGATGAAGTTTGCCGACGGAAAGCCCAAGACCTCCCACACCACCAACAAGGTCCCATTCATCATGGCCAACGCCCCCAAGGGCTGGTCGCTCAAGGCCTCCGAGGACGGTGTCCTCGGCGACGTCGCACCGACGATCCTGGAGGTTATGGGACTTTCCCAGCCCGAGGAGATGACGGGCCACAGTCTCCTTGTCAAGAGTTAGATGGGCCCAACCAAATTGCTTATCAGCGACCATGGAATAGAGAGCTAAACAAGTAGCAGGTAAGAAGCGTCCTCACGAGGACTGAACGAGTCACGACATGCGAATATTCGACAGATAGAATCAAAATAGAGATAAAAAATAGAGCGTCACTCTGTAAATTACTGTACTTTATTGTAGAAAGTTGGTGGGCGTGTCAGATCCCCTGGATACCCCAAGTACACCCGTCTACTATGTCTCAAAGCACAAAAAATGATTCTTAAAAATAATAAGCTTCTCGTATTAACATTATGATACTTATACTGTCATACAACCGTAGTTGCAACAGCACATCATATACAAACCCTCCTCGCTTTTCCTACCCAAACATCCCAACCCCCCCAGCATTTAATCTTCACTCATCCCACCTCATTCATAATACTCCCTCTCCGCCCCCATTCAATGATGATGATATCCCCTCCTCGACCTATCCCTCCTCCCCACCCCCGCCCCTCCCATAACCGGCCAACTCGCCCTCTTCTGCATCTTCCCATTCACCCCCTCCGCCGCCGCCGGCCACACCGTCAACGCGCGCCACATATCCCAGACGCCTGCGCGCCGCGCGGGCAACATGCTGTACTGCAGGCTGTACAAGTTCTTCCTATGGATCGGCGGGACGGACTGGCCGGTCATGAGACAGAGGAGGACGCGGGGGGAGAGGTAGTGTTTGCGGATGCGGGATCCGAGCTGGAAGTATTGCTGGAACATGGTTGGGAAGGTGAGTGGTACGGATTTTAGGTATACGTATGAGGTTGGTGGCGGGGGTGATGGGGTTGATTCGGATGGCTGGGTTTCGGATTGTGGAGTGGCGCCGGGATATGGCCGTTGTGGCGCTTCGATGGAGGGCTTGTTGGTATCTCGGAGTTCAAATCGTATGCCGCCTAAGGAGTGTTAGCTACGGTAAAATGATGACATCCGGTGAAGGGTGGCCTACCTGGCAGTCGCTGGGAATCCTTGAACCGCAGCATCAGGGCAAACAGCGGGAAGTGATTTAAACAGGCCAGCGCCGTATCAAGTGTAGCTTTGAGGCTGATAATGCTCATGCGCGCAATAGCAAATGTGAGGTAGAATACAATGACAGTCGGAAGGAGGAAGAATAGGAGTGTGAACAGAATCGTGCCCAGGAGAAGTTGATCGAGGTCGTAGTCGCAAGAATCAATGCGCTTACGGAGCACATTGTGTTTCTTGCCACGGAAGAGGTGGAAGAGCGAGAGGATGATTGTGAGTTGCCAGTGGAAGATCTTGGCGGATGCGATATAAAAGGAGTAGATGTGTATGGTAAGGAGTGATACAAAGTCGGAAAAGAGGGCAATTGGCATGCTGGCGCCAGCAAAGCTTGAGAATCCGATGAACCATATTAGATGAGGCAGGATGGGGCGGAGAACGTCGACACAGCCTAGAATACATATGTTAGTTGAAGTAATAGTGATTCTGAGAATGGCAATACGTACTAGACCAGTAATCAATGACCCAGAGGAAAAGGTCACCAAGGAATTGAGCCAATTCATTGTTCAACTTCAATCCAGCTGGCCAGTCCATGAGCCATGATATTGTCTGCTGCAACGACGTCACAGTGTATGTACCCAAGACATCACTAATCTGTTCAGCGAGCCAGTCTGCATTGTCAATAATGGCAGAGCCAACCGCGATACCTATAATGACATCGTTTGCAACAAGCCACAGACTGTTGTAAAACCGAATGTAATCAGCGTGGCTTTTCGCGATACTCTGCCAGTCATCCTTTCTTTTCCTCAGCATTACATATTGCATGGGCCAGTAGCAAAATTGCAGAAGCCGGATCTCAACCTGCTGGGCAGTCGCAGATATGTCTTTAAGTGCAGCATACTCGGGCCTGAGTCTGTATTCAAGGAGGACCAAAAGAAGTTCTGCGGCTGCCCTGTGCCACAGCAAAGCTATGACAAAACTAGTTCGGATGATTGGGTATATGTAAACAGTTATCAGTCGCCATACGGCATCGATAACATAATCTCTCACCGTCGACGCAGACTCGATGACCCGTTCGGAGACACTCAAAGTCCTTCGCCGCCGAGTGCCAACGAGGGATATATTTTTTTGTAGCAGCTTCTCCAACTCCCAGGCAAAATTTATCTGGTTAACAATTCGAGGCAGAGCGAGCTCCTTGGCAGAAGGTTGATGTTTCGTTACTGTATGTAGTTTTAGCTTCTCGACTAGCTCCTGCTCTCGTTGTCGTTTCGCTGCTTCTGCCTTCTCATCCTCGGCATCTATGCCACCCAATATTTGCTCAGTTTTGTCTCCCAAGGCTAATAATATTGGCGTAAGTGATATGTATTGCATCCTTCCTGGAAGAGGCCTGTCGAACATAATGACTTGTATATTTTGTGCCTTCGCGCATGAAATACGTGGCGCTAATCCGTGTAGTGATATTTCGGCATTTATCTGGTATGGTTCCGTCGGCGCAATGGAGTTGACTGTGCCTAGCACATGCATAGCAGGAAGTCCACATAATTCGTATATCCGTTCAATGCTATGGTCTGCACCGCGAAAGAGAGTTGCGACTCTCAGCGCATTCTCGACATTCCGAACCTCGACATCTTCGAGTATGGCCACAACCAGGACATCGAGGTCTGAGTTCTTCCATCCCACAATAACACCAGGCGAATCTGACCTAGGAATATCCACAGGCCAGAAGATTCTCATCAACCCATCATGCTCTAGCATGACAGCCGATCGTTCCTCAAAAGGAGCCCCGTCTTCGAAGTTGTTCGCGCGCCGAGATACCGGTATTAAGCGATCGCGGATGCTATATTTTGTTCAGCACAAGAATATCTTGTCAGGGGAGAAATTGTTATACCAAGCTGGCCTCCCTACGTGCGAGACTATCGACTGGTATTATGAAGAGGAAGAAAAACAACGAGAGGATCGCAACGCCCTTTGCGGTTCGAGTCTGAGAGAGAACATAGGTCAGCCACATACTCACAACTAGGGATTGAAAGAAATACGTACAATAACTCCGTGGTCCCAGGCAAAAATGGCAAGTTCATGAAGTCGAGTGACCAGATCCCACCTAGCTGTGATGTAGCCGGCTACGAAGATGCCAAAGGTCAGAACGGAGAAAGAGGGCATGAAGCAGCTCTATTGCTGGATCATGGGATAATGTTCCGACGAGCAAACAATGGCGCATTGGTATCACGGAATGGGACAGCGCAGGTCGGTCGTGGGACGAGCAAGGGTTGGTGGTTTTTGTTGGTTGTCAGAGCAGGAGCTATGCGCTCGGCGGATGTGACAGCGAACAGATGAGTAATTAATAGTTGATAGTTGATTTATGCCGTTCAGACAGAAGAGCAAAAGAATCAAACAGAGAACCAGACAGTCGACATGATGGGAGATAATGGGACAGCGACCTCAAAATGATGAGTTGAGGAGTTGTTTGGGTGTTTTGGGCGTGTGTGTACTCTCTACTCTCTAATTCTATTATTATAGTCCCAGGGTGTTCTAGATCCAGTATCTGGAATGGCACATCGCGCCGCTAAGCCATATTGGGATGCCGAGGGGGTGACGCATTTTAAGCTTCATGGTCACGTGCAGAAGGGTATTGGCGAGTGATTCTGTACACTATGAGAAATGAGGATTGTGAGAATCGATATACTGGACAATCTATTTACTTAAAACAGAAAGTAGATTTAATTTTACTTATTGGCTTTATAACTATCTCTTTAAAAGGCCAAAATGTGACAATTATATGCCTCGGTGATGAGGGTCCTTATTTTATGGACTGCTGCTGCAAAGACGAAGGGTGACGATGGGTTTATGGGCTGTTTCTAGCACGGCTATATGCATTGAGTCTCCTCAGACATTCTAATCCTGGCAGAGAATGGAAGTGTTTCATATCTGCAACTCCTCATTAAAGTGCTCCATCCATGCAGAATCTCACTGTTCATTATCTTATCTGCACGAGCAGAGACTGTATTATCTTATCACCACGGGTTCTGCCTCTATATTACTTCATATGCAACGAGTAGCAGCCCCTTTAAATACAAATTCAGGCACAGTCTTCGTCTGGATATGAGGTTCTGGTAAATTCGATATGCTGAGCTAGATTTCCGCCGACGCCGTCTAAATGTTCTCCCCGGCTATGCCAGGAAAAGCTGCAAATAATAGTACAGTGTATAGCGCTGAACGCCGAAACCACGAGGGCATGACCTGCAAACACAAGGTTCCCGTGATTGATCAAGTCTTTCTACTTTCTCCGAAGATTTGAAGCATCGTTCTCCTTGTGATCCTCCCGAGCATCGACGAGCATCTTGTCAATGCCGCGGCTCTTCAGTGCACCCTGCCACCGTCAGTATCCAGCACAACCCATAGAATCAGCAGAGCAGTTACCGTCAAGCACGCCTTGTACTCTTTAAAAAGTCCAGCACACTCATCTGTGGCGCCGTTTCCTCGCAAATATTCTGAGCAGGTCAGTTGCATGTTAGCTTACAAGGTGGCGAGGACTGCCTACTTTCGCTGTACCACTTCAAAAAGCAGGTATCGTAGCGCCTAAGACCACGTCAGTAATGCAGCTTTGCGGGCAAAAGATTCTTTGACTTACTCCTTAACTTCATTGCACTCAGGTGCTAAAGACGCCGACATTTTTGTGGTGATCGACCTTGATATTGTTGGTGAGTAGCTCGTCCTCGAGAGCTTTGGGCGGACGTATTCCGGGACCATCGGCACTAATAACCCCGGACTTTGCGCAAGGCTAAACTTTTTGTGAAATTCGAGAACCTCGTCGGCAAGCTCCAAGTGAAGTGAACTTTTAATTTTTGTTCACAACGCCAACAATGGAGGCCCCACCGGCATTTAAATCATTGCAGGATGCGATCCAAGCAGCATTGATTTCCACCACCCGAACCGTTGGCCAAATCTCCGCAGAGGACCTGGGCTTCCATCGCTCTCTCAACCCGGAAGTTGGCACGGCGCTGGACGAGCAGAACGCGCGCCTCTTGGGCCTGTCGAGCTCGATCCTTCAATCTGCCGCTGCGCTCACGGAGTCAAATGCGCCTGAATTGCAGGAGGTCGACGATGTCGACAACAATTGGCGCGGAGTCGTGGATGTGGTGGACTCGCTACTCGAGCGAGCAGATATCTGCCTCGACGAGTACACTGGCGTTATAAAGAGAAAAGCCTCTCCATCTGATCAGGTATGCGCTGAAATTCCCTAAAAATTGGATCTGAACCGTTGCTAACAAATATACTAGTCCTCTGCCCCGAAATCCAGAAGACTGGATAACTCATTCCGAACCCAAAACCTCGTCAAGCCCCAGCTTTCTTTCCTCAACAAGCCTGCCAACCACGAGACTGGACCATGGAAACCACTGCTTCATTCCAAGCCCCATGCGATTGTCCCTCTGGAGGAGTCTCTCGGCCCCGTCAAAGACGACCACCAACAAGAACATTACCGCCACCCATACGAAACCGAAATCGAGCAACTGAAATACCCAAAATCCCTCTTCAAAAAAGCCGATCCGATACCCTACCTTCCCGTCGAATCGACATCTGCGACTTTCGTGGATACATACGAGGGCGTCTTGGAAATGCTGGCAGAGCTTAGGACAGCGAAAGAGATTGCTATCGATCTCGAGCACCACGATGCGCGCTCGTACATCGGTCTCGTCTCGTTGATGCAGATCAGTACGCGGGAGAAGGACTGGATCGTGGATACGCTGAAGCCTTGGAGGCAAGACCTGCAAGTTCTCAACGAAGTATTTACAGACCCAAAGATTCTCAAAGTCCTTCACGGAGCATTCATGGACATCCTGTGGCTGCAGCGCGATCTAGGCTTATACATCGTCGGACTATTCGACACAAACCACGCCTGTAAGGCACTCGGCTACGCTGGAGGCAGTCTCGCCTTCTTACTAAAGAAATTCATCGACTTCGACGCCGACAAGAAATACCAAATGGCCGACTGGCGCATCCGCCCCCTCCCCGAGGGCATGTTCTTCTACGCCCGCGCCGACACGCATTTCCTCCTCTACATCTTCGACAACATGCGCAACGAGCTAATCGAGCGCACCAAGCCCTCTCCCCCCGAAGAAAACCGCCTCGAAATCGTCCTCCGCAAATCCAAAGAGACCTCCCTCTTCCGCTACGAGTCCCCGCGCTACAACGCCGCGACGGGTAAAGGCCCAGGAGGGTGGTTCTCCGCGCTCGTCAAGGTGCCGAGTTTACTATCCAACGAGCAATTCGCCGTCTTCCGCGCTGTGCACGAGTGGCGCGATAAGATTGCCCGACAGGACGACGATAGCACCAACTTCGTCATGCCGAATCACACCCTACTTAGCGTGGCGAAGGTGATGCCCACAGACATGGCCACCCTCCTCGGCACTGTGCACCCAATCTCTTACAACGTTAAGGCCCGTACTGGCGAGCTGCTCGAGATCATCAAAGCCGCTAAGGCGAACGCCAAGGACGGCCTGAGTATGATGGAGGTCCTGAAGCCTGACTCCGTCGGCGCTGTAGCAGCTGCGAATGCGCGGTCTGCTAAGGCCGCGGAAACGGGCGGCAGGCAGTCTGTGCTCACCCTCCTCTCCGCGAGCGACGCGGGAGACATGAGGAGTCCGCAATCCGCGTTCTGGGGCCACGCGTTCGGAAGCAGCACGTGGGAAGAGCCGGCAACGCTTACAAAGGGGAGCGATGACATCCGACTCGCTATCCCGCTTCCTCCTCTCGCGGCTGAGGCTTTCTCCGAGAACGCGAGGGATTACAGCATCCTTGCTGCGCCTGAGGAGGTGGAGCCGGAGAAGGAGGAAGAGCCGGTGGTGGAGGAGGAGGCGTTTACTATTAAGGGGGGACGGAAGAGGAAGAGTGATGATATGGAGGCTGAGGTTGAGGAGCCTGTCGAGGAGGAGGATGGGGAATACGACATCTCCCTCAACGAGCCCTTAGAGGGCGCCGCTAAGGAGAAGGCGCAGAAGAAAGCAGAGCGCAAGGCTGCGAAGAAGGCAGCTAAGGCAGCGAAGCACGGTGGTACGCCGCGGAGGGCAGAGGAGGAAGATGATGAAGAGCCGTTCGATTACAGCAAGGCGGAGTCGGTGCTGAATAAGAAGCGCACCGGGGAGCACCCGGGCGGCAAGAAGGGGGCGAAGAAACCATTCGATCCGTACCAGAAGAGTGCGGATGCGTCGACAGGGATGAGGAGGCTGCAGACTGAGAGGCCGGGGAAGAGCTTCACCTTCAAGGGTTGAAGGGGGGTTTACAACTTACTCTGCTACCTAGTAGCGATGAATCCGTTTTGGGCGTCGCGAGAACTAGACAGCTTGGCCAGGCTGGGAGTATTTGCTCTGTGCTTCTCTGCCCTGCTCGCTCGATACGGAGCATTTCTTCAAAAGGCCAAGGAAGGCGCGCTCCACAGTTTGATATCGCAGCGTCGCTAGCGGTTGCGCGCGGCGTACCTTGCACCCCCGGTCCGTTTAGCCGGCGTGAAATGGAACCCAAAAAAAGGTCTACCCTACTGCTGTGCTTTTTTTGTCGCGGACGCGAGGCTACAATGGTAAGACATTTTCTGGCAGGATCGTCAGCCCGGTCTGACGACGAGGCGCGGTAGTGGGAGGAACCGAGACATTCTCGTGTGTTTTTTTGGCATGTGACATGGGTGGCCAGGAGTCCACAGATAATAAATACTCACTGATATATGCAAGCAAATGGGGGTTGCCGCCGGAGTTTAGATAAATAGATAGATAGGGGTTATCTGGGCATTGTTTAATCCCGCCGTTAGCCCTGTGCGTGGGTGTGTTGGGACGGAATAGGGGAATAGGATAATCTCGAAAAGGAAAGGAGCCAAAAGCTATTTGTGATTGTGACGTATGCAGACTACACGTCCCCTTCTGGGTCGCAACGAAGGAGGAATTTCTCAGTGACTGGAACGCTAAGCGCGGCTGATGATCGTATGGGTGGGTGCGTGTGCCTGTGTGGGGGATGTGAAAAGGGAAGGGGGTTCCGCAATAGCAGGCTTAGTAGCACTACTAACAGTACTAACACTACTAGCACCTACCAACAGCACCCATCTAGCCTATTCCCGGTACCTTTTTTCTCTCACTCCCGCCGCAAAAAAAGACGTGTTGGTTGTTAGTTGTTAGTTGTTGGCTGTGTTGGTCCCCTCGCCCCCCAGCGCTAGAGCTGCTTTGGTACTCCAAGGGAGAAGTTACAGTCAGCCACGTGCCTCCTTTCGGACTCCTTCTTTCCCGTTTCGATGCCGTCCTTGATCAATGCGGTCGCGCACAGACTATTCGTGGCGGGATATTCGCTGAGCCAAGAGAGAGTTGTGGGAGTGAGGGAAGGAGGAAGCGAGGGAGGAAGGGGGCAGATATCGCAAAGCAAGGGATGTTGTACAGGTATGAGGATAAGATGAAGGAATGCAGGTACACCCCCAGGAACTGCAACTGTACCTGCACCTAGTAAACAGTCGTGATGTACACTCCTGACGTCCCACAGACGCTCCATCGCACACCCGCCCATGCAACGAACCTTTTTATAGCCCCCGCGAGCCCATCCCACCCCAACAAGGGTGACCGACCAGAGCGCCGTGCGGCCATTACTCGTACAGCCTTCCGTATCATCCCATCACCGTGCCGATCCCCAACCAGGGACCTTCCTTGTAATCGCGCTGTGCTCCCCTTACCAGACTTAACGCGAGGTAAAGATCAGCCCGGGGTGAGATTGCGGAACCCGATGGCGATGAAGGAGCGTGGTGGTACGGTAACGCGCTGGGCGCATAGGGTGAGTTACTCAGGGGACGGGTGTGCGGCGCGAGAGAAGGAACCGAGGCAGGCATGACGTTTTGGTTTTGGGGGGCGCCAAACACGCTCCTGACGATCGCGGGGGGAGGAGGGATGATTACCCTCCTAGGGCAGAGTTGGTGGTGTGTGTGTCTGTCGTCAGGGGAGGAGCACAGTGCGTTTGGTGGTGGGTGGTGGTGCTGCTGGGGGTGCACGGGCTGTGCTATCGCTGGGGGGACTATCGCTGCACTATGCCCTGTGGCTTCCAGTACCTTTCTTACGCGCCAGGTACTGTACGGTCGGCGCAGGTACGGCGTGTTCTGGTGGTGTAGGATTAATTAGTGGCATGCGCGATGGTGAGGGATGCTGGTTCCACTCTGGGTCTCACCTGGCTTGGCTGGGGAGAGGGTTGTGAGTGTTGGATATGGAACTTTTGGAACAGGTCTGAACTGTGACTGTGCTTTCTGAGCCGGCGGTTACAGCACTCTATGCTGCAGGATATTCAGGACTGTATGTGCGCGTCGAGATGCGCGGCTTGTTGTAATGTTGCAAACGGTCGGCCTTCCTCCTATGATGCGTTTCAGGGTTCAGGACCCCCATGATTGCAGCCAGGCCGTGGGTTCAATGGCATGAATGATGATGATGCGGGCGCCAACTGACTTGGGCATATCCAGTACCATACTCTGTCGAACTCTGGTAGAGCAGTAGAGCGAATAGACGGCGAATGGAGTTGGAGAACTGGTTCGTCCCGAGGGCGATGCTGGGCAGGTACCCGTTCTCGTTTTGTCTGTAATACGTGCCACTGCGACATTGTATGTGGGGTAGCAGTGGCGACAGTGTGTTTAGAGTAATATCGGGATTCCTGATATACTCTGGTTTGCATGGAGATGTGTAAATCACCGGTCGGTCATCTCATCAGCGTTGTTTCAAGGAAGGGAGGAGAGGAGAGATCCTCGATGCTCACATACCAGAGAGTCTGTAGTTCATAATTGTGATAGTATAGCTGTTCCATAGCTGGGTTTCTCAATGCAAACACAGTGTGGATAGTGTGAATAGTGCGAATATAGTATATCTATAGGTGATAATTGTCAGATATAGTCAGATATTGTCAGATCTTTGCATATACGATAGTAGATAGTGAGTATCAAATGCATCTTCAATCTGTAAATTATACTGTAAATATGTAAATATACTGAAATATACTGAATACAACTACTCTAACTAGCTACTTCTCTTAGCCCCATTGTAGTGGACCCCTGTACTCTTTAGCGACGTCTCTTCTCAGACATTCCCTCTACTAAATTCAGGTACCCTCTAAGTATCTCTGTATCCTTTTTACCCTCGTATGTATCTTTTCCCCCTCTCATCCCCCCTCCTCCTACTCTCTACTCTCTCTCCGTCTCCTCTTTAATCCCTCCTACCCATCCCCCATCCACTACTACCAAACAACAAACCACACACCATCCTATTCCTAATCCTTTCTACTTCCCCTCTCTCTCCCTTCTCTTTCTTCTATTCCATACTGAAGTCGCCCACCTTTCAAAAAGAAAGAGAAGAGAAGAAAGTCGCGCGATCAAAGATCTATCATCTTCCCGAGGTGCATCATCCACCGCGCCTTGTCTCCTTCCATTCGCCTACCTATACCCAATTACCCAGCATTCGAAGGTGACTGGTTGCCTCAAAAACCTCGTGGCTCAAGCCCAGGGAATCATTCTCCGTCTCAGACATCTTGTCGCAACGAATCGGAATATTTCGCTGTCCTACTGCAACAGTTCGCAACAGTAATCGACACTGCATATCGTTCAAAGAAGATACTTACTCCCAGCCTTTAACACTCGATTGGTAGCAACCAGAGTCTTAATAGACCCGACTATAACTACGCAAAGACATCTTATCGACCCAATTCCTCTTCGCGAAATCATTCCCTCGAAACTACAATCAGGCCTCCGCGCTCCTATATTGCCCTTCTCGAATTTCGTCTTTTGTCCTACAGTCGACCCGCAGCCTTCTTTCCTCAGCTGAACCAACAGCCAACGATACCTGTCCTACAACACATTTGTCTCGCTTTTCGGGATCTAGACCTTGCGCGCAACATCTCGATTACACTCAGGTTGCTACTTATTGCGCTGTACGATATCACAGTCGGGCTCACCGCGCTTACTCTGAAACCGAGGCGGACAAAAGGAACCACTGCCCCGGTCCTCCAGAGGGGTTCACAAAACTCCGTCGAGCGACACAGGGTGTGATGGCGACCATGTTACAGACACCATCGCGTGCGTCCAGCGCTTCCTCTTCCTCCTTCCAACCAGTTTCACGGCAAAACACAATGTCGAGCGTCAACGATGGCAGCCGCTCGGCGAGGCAGTCGAAGAGGTACTCTTCGGTGACAGCACTATACCTTAGCATGTCCGCAAATGAGCGCGATCTCGAAATTGAGGATGATCTGGCGAAGGCACAGAAGGTACTGCGCGAACTGAAAGCCAAAATCTCTTCGCAATCAAAGAAGAACTTCGTGCTTGAGAAGGACGTCAGGTATCTAGATTCGCGTATCGCGCTCCTTATTCAGAACCGCATGGCACTGGAAGAGCAGAACGAGGTCGCGAGCCATCTTGAAGAGGCTGGTGATTTGCAAGAGGGTTTCTTTCCCAACGACGAGAAGACGCAGAAGTACGGCAACCTCTTGTTCCTGCTCCAGTCTGAGCCGAGGCATATTGCTCATCTTTGCCGGCTCGTCACCATGGCCGAAATCGATGCGCTGCTACAGACAGTCATGTTCACAATCTACGGAAACCAATATGAGAGTCGAGAAGAGCATTTGTTGTTGACTATGTTTCAGGTAAGCAACTCCGGTCAACGGCTTCAACATTGGCAGTGCTAACTTACTGGATTAGTCCGTTCTAACCTACCAATTCGATAATACCCCTGAATATTCGTCTCTCCTTCGTGCCAACACACCCGTCTCTCGGATGATGACCACATACACTCGGAGAGGTCCAGGACAAAGCTACCTCAAGGCAGTTTTGGCGGATAGAATCAACGGCCTCATTGAGCTGAGGGATCTCGATTTGGAAATCAACCCCTTGAAGGTTTATGAGAAGATGATTGAGCAGATTGAACAAGAACACAACTCGCTGCCAGATAACCTGCCCAGAGGTGTAACTGCCGAACAGGCTGCGGAGAACCCACAGGTTCAAGCCATCATCGAGCCTCGTCTTGGTATGCTGATGGAGATTGCCAACGGGTTCCTCACGACGATCATTGACGGACTTGAGGAGACTCCTTATGGTATTAGATGGATTTGCAAGCAGATTCGCAGTCTTACAAAGAGAAAGTACCCGGATGCCAACGACCAAATAATCTGCACGCTGATCGGAGGATTTTTCTTCTTGCGCTTCATTAACCCCGCAATTGTTACTCCAAAGTCATACATGTTGATCGACGGAACTCCTGCTGAAAGGCCCAGGCGAACTTTGACCCTTATCGCTAAGATGCTGCAGAACTTGGCCAACAAGCCGTCCTACGGCAAGGAGCCATACATGGCCAAGCTACAGCCATTCATCCAGGGGAACAAGGAGCGCATTAACAAGTTCATGCTTGATTTGTGCGAGGTGCAGGACTTCTACGAGAGTTTGGAGATGGATAACTATGTTGCTCTATCAAAGAAGGATCTCGAGCTATCCATCACACTGAATGAGGTCTACGCAACCCACACTCTCCTCGATAAACATCGCGTTGAGCTGAACAAGGACGACAACTCGCATCTGGCGGTAATCCTTGCTGAGCTTGGCCCGGCCCCAGCACAGCTTCCTCGCAAGGACAACAGAGCCATCAATTTGCCGCTTTTCAGCAAATGGGAGACCGCCATCGATGACCTCACAGCTGCGCTAGATATCACCCAGGAAGAGGTCTTCTTTATGGAGGCAAAATCAACCTTTGTACAGATCATGCGCTCGATACCTGGAAACCCACACGTGGCGCGTCGCCCGCTCCGTCTCGAGAAAGTTGCCGATGCAGCCGCGACCTCGCGGAACGATGCTGTCATGGTCCGCAAGGGTATTCGCGCTATGGAACTTCTGTCCCAGCTGCAAGAGATGCGCGTCATCGATAAGGGAGATGGATTTGCGACGCTTCGTGATGAGATTGAACAGGAATTGCACCACCTTGGCTCTTTGAAGGACGGTGTTGTTGAGGAGACGCAGAAACTCGATGAGGTCTTCAAGACTATCCGTGACCACAACACCTACCTTGTGAACCAGCTGGAGACATACAAGAGCTACCTGCACAATGTAAGAGGCCAAGCTGAGGGCACGAGGAGGAAGCAGCAGCAGCAGAAGGTCCTAGGACCTTATAAGTTCACGCACCAACAGCTGGAGAAGGAAGGTGTCATTCAGAAGAGCAATGTGCCAGACAACAGGAGGGCAAACATCTATTTCAACTTCACGAGTCCGCTACCCGGAACGTTTGTTATAAGCTTGCATTACAAAGGTACGCAGCGCCCTTAATTCCCTCCTTCATAACAGCATACTAACTTTATATCAATAGGACGCAACCGTGGACTGTTAGAGCTTGACCTTAAGCTCGACGATCTCCTCGAGATGCAGAAAGACGGCCAAGAGGAACTCGACCTCGAATACGTGCAATTCAACGTCCCCAAGGTCCTCGCGCTCCTGAATAAGCGCTTCACCAGAAAGAAGGGATGGTAAAGACGCCGTCGTGCCATCGTGTCCGAACGCAAACTGGAATGAAATGATATCAACCCCATATCACGCTCTATTTACCCGGTCGAACCACCACCCGACCAAAGTACTTATACTAATATATACAAATGATATCCTATCAATACCCCAAATTGGAGTGTGTACGATCATGGTAGCGAGCAGAGCGAATACCAACCCCTGCGAATTCCGACTTCGTCTTTTTCTCTCTCTTGCACGCCGGCCTTTACCGTCGGCGCGCCGTTGTTGTTTTTGTGTTACTTGTGGAGTTTGGGGGACCTAATTGTTCCATGGGCGGGCCAATGGCGGGTCCAGAGGCTGGCCAGCTTTGATTGAGGGGTTTTATACTGTGTTTTTATGTATGTTGGGAATGGGTTATCGGGGGCTTAGGGGGAGACAAGTTCATAAGGGGTTTTGGGGTGGAGAGGGGAGTATAGCATAATAATGGCAGGGGCCGGTGATACCCTTGGGGGCTATGGAGGGGGGGCAAGTGAAGACTTGAGCTATTTAGTATAGGTGCTTGAGATAGATATAAGAAAGCCGTGTTTGACTTTTACCAACCACAATTCCTCCATAATGTTGTCATTGTAGTTCTATGGTTGTGGTTATAATAGAACGGGAGCGACCCGCAACCCAAAAAACCTGCTGACATAAGCGGCCCGTTCTGATCCGTACGCCCGCCCATCGCCGCAGTCCCCGGTTTGAGAACAACCATCTTCGCACTTCTCAGTACGCATCCACGTTCTGTGCAATAGAGGGCGTGAGGCAGGGTGCGTATGCTATAAAAGGGGTTAACGAGCCTTGGGAGACAGATCTGTGGCCGTACTGGCCCTCGTGGCTCGCGGTATCGCTGGTTTAGTCCCTGGCTGACCTCTCTCTTGGAAGCCGCACAATAAGGGCTACGTGAATATTTGTAAGTCGACTCCACCCGTGGCAGATGTGCCGTGGTGGGTGAGAGTACCCCCTGAATCATGTGACGTGAAGCAATATACTAATTCTGAGAATAGGAGTCAGAGCCTTTATTCTAGGCCAGCAAGACTGTCACAGAGGCATCAGAATGCCTTCTATCATCGATGACCCCACCTCCCCCACCATCTTCCGCCGCTCAGGCGCCTCCCCCTT
>JPJZ01001212.1:0-44691 GCA_000750815.1 Pseudogymnoascus sp. VKM F-4516 (FW-969) | reverse complement strand
CCACAAGCGCCCTAACCTGCTTCTTCGTAACAGTATCAAGATCCACATCCGCCAAACACGCTCTAATCGCCTCTACGATCGCTTCATCGCTCGGCCCACCGCCTAGAGCTGTTGAGCTGCCACCGCCACCCATGGGGTAACCGATTGTGTTTCTATTCCCGCGATTCTGGCCAGGACCAGGGGAGGGCGAGCCCATCCCGCCGAGGAGGTTCTCAGATGACACAGGGTGGGAGACGTGAATCGTGCTCGGTCTAGGCGTCGTGCTGCTATACGGCGCGTTATCCATCGGCGAGCCGAGGGAAAGCATACTAGGCTGCCTCGTTGGCTGGGGCGGGTCCGCGTAAGGCGAGGTGGAGAAGACGGATTGTCTGCTCATCTGTCCCTGTCCACCGCCGCCGTACGGGGATGGCATTGGGGGAGGGAGGTAGGTTGACCTCGCACCCCCACCTGCACCGGCGTTGTTGAAACCCATTGTTGACGCGGGTTTGACGGATGAGTAGACGGAGCGGAAATCATCCATCTCATAAGCGTCATCATACGGATTCTCCACCTTCTCCATTGACCCCCCACCCGCTCTTCTCCCCGGGAGGGCATTAGCAGCCGCATAATCGTCCCACCTCTGCAACGGGATGGAACGCGGATCAAACCCATCATCATCAATCGCCACGAGGCGCTTATCACCCTTCTCGCCGATAACAATGCGCGTGGAGCCCCAGGTGAAGTTATCCTGGTTCCAGAACGAGTACACGGGGAGCACGAAGGAGTAGATGGGGAAGGCGAGGAGGTAGATTATCATCCACCCGACGTGCTGCCATTGGCGTTTGAGGATGAAGATTATAGCTTGGAGACCGTAAACGCAGGCGATCATGATGATAGAGATGAGCGGGAACTGGGACTTCCCCAGCGCCACCGTCGTGATCAGGTAAACCAGGTAGATGCTCGTAGCGGGCAAAATAACAGTTCCGAAAAGATCGATGAAGACAACGAACCGCATACTAAAACAGCAGAACCCACACATCTCACGCAACCGCACCAGCTCAGCAAGATTATGAATCGTAGAGTTAATCCAGCGGCGCCGTTGCGAGAGGAGGACGGACCAGGTATCCGGCGCCGCGGTGCTGGCGTAGGCGTCGGGGATGAATTTGTACGACATGTAGGGGAAGTGCTTGGTCATGAGGGTGGTGAGGAAGCGGTCCTCGCCGAGGGAGAGGAGGTTCTTCTTGTGCAGTGTGTCGACGTCGCAGTCGGCGTATTCGCGAACGATGGCGTCGGAGATGAGGAGGGGTTTTCCTTTGTCGGCGGTGCGGAGGCGGTACATTGTGAAACTATATCGTTAGCCTTCGTCCTTACAACCAAATCTCTCGAAACCGAGTATTTATGGGGAAAGGGAACTCACCATCCAGGCAAACAAGTAACACTCCCAAACAGCGACTCAAACGCCTTAGCCAAATGATGCGAGATAAAATACTCATAAACCTGAATCATCGTCCACCAACTCTTCTCCTCATTCTCCAGACTCGTCTCTCCACACACTCCCGCAATCTTGGCATCATTCGCACAAGCCGCCACAAGCCTATTCAGCGAATCCTCGCGCACAGACGTATCAGCATCAACCATGAACAGGTACTCGTACAGCTCCGGATCCACACCGATGATATTGTTGATCTGGTGGAACATCTCCAGCTCCAGCGGGTTCATGGGGGAGCGGTGGTGCACGCGGTTGAGGAAACTCATGAGCAGGATCTGGGAGTCGCGCTTGCCGCGGTTACCGGGCTTGGATTTCGATTGCTCGGATTCCTTGCCCACCTTCACAATAACCAAGTACGGCACGACATTCCCCTCGAATTCGTAGAGACCAGAATACACCTTCCCGTAATTGAGTTGCTCGCCGCTCTGCCCGACGGAATGGAATGGCAAAGCAGGCGGATCGATCTTCGGATCCACACCCAGGATATCCAACACGATCTTAGGCGTGGGCCGGTCATTACCACCACCCACAATCATACCATCGCAAATAACACAGATAAGCTTGCGCTTATTATCATACTGCAGCGCCGTCAACGAATCAAGCGCCTTACGCAACGACTCCTCGCCCTCCGTATACGCAGGGACCTGGCAGATGATGAATTTATCCTGCGCAGCCGGCCGACGCTTCGACCCGAACTGCAGCGCCGCGAGGAACTTCACGCCGATGACGCAGCAGAGAATGACCGAGAAGGCGAGGAGGATGTAGTTGTTGACCTGGCAGCGGGCGCCCCAGCGGAAATCGGGGATGCCGACGTAGAATGTCTGACGTACGCAGTTGAGGCTGTTTTGGATTGAGGCCTGCGCCTCTTTGGTGGTGGCTTTGGCGAGGAGGTCGGCGTAGGCGCTGGTTAGGTCTTGGCCGGGGTTGTTCTTGACCATGGTTGAGAAGCCTTTGTCGAGGAAGTCGTAGAGCGCTTGGCCGCCCATGGTGTCGAAGGTGAAGAAGTAGGCGTTGAGGTCGTAGATGGCGCCGTCGAGGGTGAACCAGTAGTGATTATCATTCGAGCCCTCCGACTTGATAACATCCGTCTTGGTCACCAATGAGCCCTTGTAGTACTCTTCCATCCGCGGCTGAAACGTGTTCCAGTACCACTTGGGGTCGTGCATCTTATCGGTGGTGGAGCTGTCTCTGAACGGCCCAGAGTCGTGCATCGCCGTGCTGCCGAACTGCAAATCCGAAGCATTGTGCATCAAGTACACCGACGGTTCGGTAACAACACCCGGACACGATTCCGTCAACGGCGGCATGAAATACGCATCCAAGTTGAGCCCGCGCAGCGGACTCATATCACTCTGCGTCACCGGCCTCGCCGTATTACCATGATCTTGCTTCCAGAAATTCGAAATATCATACACCTTCCCATGAATGCTGACGTAGAAATCATTATCGCCCTGATGCGTCGAGACATCCTTCGCATCCCAGACCTTGTCGAAATTCGGACACAGCAGCCGCCCAAACACCACAATGTAGAAGACGATGACGCCGTTGATGAAGAAGATGATGAACACCAGAACCACCTTTTCACGCCACGCCATGCGCACATCGGGCCGCTTCATGCGTCCAACATAGCGCAGCACGAACGAGGGAATCCAGAACGTAAGAGCCCACACGAAGCCAACCCACAGCCTACGGCTAAAGGTCGTCTTATCCGACACGACCTGTCTGGGGTTCGCAATCTCCGGATCGAGATTATCCACAAACTCGCCCAGCTCATTATTGTAATACACCTGCCCCTGCCTATCATCCCCCTTAAACCCGAGTCCATAATCCCCCCCGCCCTGCGCGCGCGTCGGCGCCTTGGACGCAGCACCAAACACGCTCTTAGCCCTCGGAGCGCCATCACCAGCCTGCAGGAATCCCTCCCTGCTATCCTGATGATGCAGCTCGCTAGGCGCCGCGTTGAAGAAGCCGCTCTGGTTGTGCGCGCCGGCCGAGTATCCCGACTCGAACCCGCCCGCACCAAGCAGGTCGCCGAGGGCGCCGTACTCATTACTCCCTTGCCCGGGAGTGAGATCAAACATACTCTCCGCCTCCCACCAGGCGCCTTCACGCATCCACACGCGCTCGCGCCCAACGACAACCTCGCCGTTCGTCCATCCTCGCTCAAGGACCCAGGACTCCACGCCATCGCGGCCGTCCTTGCATCCCAGCGAGGCATACCGAACCGCGAACTCGTCATGGTCGAAATCAGCTGTGAAATCCAGGTTCTTCGTGCGGCGGTTCGCCCACTCAGGCAGGCGCCACGCGCGCAGCTGGCGCGACACGGTGCCAGCGGACCAGGCGGAGGTGGTGGAGGGGAGAGAGACGAGGGAGGCGGGCGCGTCGTCGACAGGGTGGAGGGAGAGGTGGTACCAGACTCTGCTGCTTCCGAGGACGGTGGCGAGGTCGAGACGGCCCATGCGGCCGAGGTTGACGCCCTCGCCGTCGACGGGGTAGATGATAGTCTTTAGGAAGCCGTCTTCCTCGCCTTCTCGGCCTACTTTTTCGAGGACGGCCTCGCGGCGGTCGCGGGCGTGCTCGCGGTCTCGGCCGGCGGGGCTGGACATGAGGCCCAGATCGGGTCCTACTTCTGAGACGGCATTCTCCATCTCGCGGAGCACAGAGGAGCCAGCAGCGACGACATCCACGCCGTCTTCCTTCATCTCGGCGTTGATACCTTGGGTGTCGTCGAAGACGCCCCTCATCGCGGCCGCCTTGCCGAGCGCCACGCCCGGCACCTCGAGGACGGTGATGCACACCGTATCCCCGTTATCCTCGTCTGTGCCTGGCGTCCTCTCGCCATCACTCGAGTTATCCCCATTCCTGATCCTCAGCATCTCAGACGCAATAGCCGAGTTCGCCTTGGTAATCACCCAGTCTACCACCGCTTCGTACAGTGCACCGACCAGCGTCTCCCTCTCTCCAGTGGAGCACTTGGTCGCCAGCAGTTCCGGATCGAGACCGAGCAGACCACCGATATCCTCGCACACCTCCTCAAGCGCATCGCCATCGAGGTTGAAGCTTAGCGTATCGCCCAGCTTCAAGATGCCAATGAGCATGGAAATGAGATTACGGTGCGCAGAGCCCTTAATCCCAATCTCCTTGAGCGAAGCGCGGAAGTCCTCTGCAGCCGCCGAGTCGTCGGCAGTCGGGAGATAGGAAGGCGGGTCGTAGGTCCCTGAGCGGGAGAGCAGGGCGTAAGTGGACGGAGGCTTGAGGCCGAGGAACTCGCGCTCAGCGGCTGTGGAGGCGGAGGTGAGGAGATAGTAGAAGACGTCGAAGGCGCGGTGGCCGGGGGTAGCGGGGACGTTGAGAAGGCCGCGCGCGGTGTCGATGCCGCCTTGGGAGAGGGCGAGAGAGGCGCCGGTGAGGTGGCCGTCGAGGGTCAGGGTGAGAGTGACGCCGAGGGCGGAGTGGAGGGGTGTAGAGCCGTTTTGGGGAGACACGGCGTGGGTGAAGGGGCGGAGGACGTTGAGGGACGTGTAGAGTGATGCGGGCATCTTGAGGGGGAGGGTCGAGAGGAAGGGGACCATGACGGAGGGGGTGGATTCGTGGAGGGATCTAGAGAGATGTTAGTGTTTTGTTTCTTGACAATTGTGTATCAGTATCCATACCCAAGCATAATGCATCCATCCTCCGCACGTCTCCTGGCATGCTCCCACGCTCTCGCCGCCAGAGCGGCATCGACCACCCCGCCGACTGCGCCTTCATGGTCGACCTGCGTAGCCGTCAACCAGGTGTTGACGACCAGACTGGTGCTCGCATCCAGCTGGTAGGGCTGGGACGAGGTGTAGGTGTTGTGGAGAGCATTGAGCAGGGTGGTCGTGGAGACCTGGGAGGACTGCTGGCCGGGTGAGTTGCGCGGGCCGCCTCCCATGCTGCCTAGGGACATCATGGATAGTCGGTTGCTGTTCGACATGGTGAGGGTTTGGTCTCCCGAGGGAGTGAGTGGTGGTGGTTGTGTCGAGCCCCCTGTGTTGGAGCGGGTGGCTCGCTCGGTCAGCGTCTTGCTGGGTGCTGGATTATTCTTGAAGGCCCATAGAGAGAGATTGGAGAGTCGGAGGGTATGAGATGCTCTGGCCGAGCTGTGGTGTCGTGGACGAGCGGTAAATGGGGGTTCGTCGGGGTTCGTTTCGGTGGAAGATTTCTCTGTTGACGAAAAGGAAGCTATTGACGCGGGGGGTTCGTGTGTCGTGAGGTAAGCACCGGTAAGTGGTGCAAAGTTAACGAGAGGCTGAAACGAAGGTCGTTGATTAAAAAGGCAGATATAGAAATTGTATGTAAAGAAAAGAGATGGGATTATGAGGTGTAGTCGTCGGTGGTTTAGTTGGAGAACGACAGTCTGGAAGTGGTGAGAAAGAAGTCGGAGAGGAGGTTGTGGTGAGCACTGAGCACCCTGTTGGCAGCGACTGTTACGGAGTAGAGGAGTACATGGAGAATGGTAGAGTACAAATTGTTTATTGCACACACAACCAGCAACCAACAGCAAAAGTACGGATGCAGTTGTGGAATCAGGTACAGGGGGTACGGGAATGTGCGCTAAGGGTACATGAGAGGAAGTACTAGAGTAGAGTATGGTAGTCTAGCGAGAATAGTCGTGTTGTAGTCGCGAATAGTCGTGTATAGTAGTAAACTAAAGTATCCTTTTGCGCTGGACAGGGTATTGGGGGTACTTTAGTCTGTTGGTAGTGGTAGTAGTCCTTCTTCGTACCATGGAAAATATAGTGGTCCGTAGAGCATCAAGGGAGGGATCGAGCCGCCCCTGAGTGATGGCCGAGTGATGGATGATGACTGATGACTGATGACGGGAGAGATACAGTACAGCATTTTCACAGTTCATACAGTCTGTATCATCCCTCAATAATAACCTCACCATTATGCCCATCAATTCCCTCTTCCTCAACACCCTCCCACATAAACCCGTATTGATAGAAGCGGCAGTGGCAAAAAATAGACAATACGCAGTGCGTGTGGTGTGGTCTCGAAGAACAGATCCGTCGAGAATTATGCTGGATACGGGGTATACGACGCCGCTTTAATAGTTAATACATATGTGGTGGTAGTACTACTATACTGTACTTATTGTAGTAGAGCCCAGACTGTCGCGGCTCCCGGGTTGGATCGACTGTTGAGGCGGCGATATGCTTTATGGGTGCTGGGGCGGTAGAGATTTTTTGAGTTTTGCTAATTATAGCACTCTTGGCGTCCACAGCCACATCCGTTGTAAGGTAAAGAAAGGAAAAGGGATGGATTGGCAGCTGAGTAAGATCGGTATATAGAATAGAAATGGAGAAAAGAGTCGGTGAGGTTATACAGATACATGATATCAGAATCAATGATGGAATATCCATACTTACAGTAATGTACTCACAGTGTAATAGACACGCTCCGTTCCTTCCGTCTTCCGTCCCTCCGTACGCTCCCGGTAATAGTTACGAGACACTGTGTCTCACCAACAACCCGCACGCATCAACAAACAAACAGTATTTACTGCACACTGTATCCCTATAATGACAACGAGAGACAACAACAGAGACAACAACACATAGTAACGAGACGATTACACTCACACATACACGTCATTGTACTCTATAAATTGAACTGCCAGTGTGTACGAAAGAGAACTATAGACACTGCCGATCAAAGCTTCCCTCAGCCTCAGCCGGGTGTCAACCTATGGACTAGGTATATATAAATATAGAGGAGTACGAGATCGCTGGTCCATCGGTGGTTGTAGTCTATAGTAGTGGTCAATCATCACCCACCGACCAGCACATGCCAGTACCACACAATCCACGCTGTTGGAATTACAGTACTATACTTACAGTGCATACAATAGGATCCTGTGATTGTGGCTGTAATGCTGTTCTAGTAGTAAAATACAAAGTAGTGCTGTGCCGTATATGCTAGAAATAGGAGAAGTTGTGTTTTTGGTGCTGACATCGAGCTGACAAGGGATGGTACTTGTCCCGTCTATAGGAGTACTTTTGTCGTTGTACCTTCGCGAGTGCCTGGACTGCTACTGACATTATTCTCCTGACTTGTACCTTAACCATACTTTACTGCTGTGTTTACCATACTAAAGAAATGCCAAGGTACCTGCCAGACAATTGCTCCGTATATTTTAGTAGCAGAGCTTGACGTCCTCGGCTCTGCCAAGATGTAAACAGAGATGATTTTGTCGATGGGATGGAAGCGGAGGATGGATATGGATATTATATACTCTTGTATTTCTTCGTATATTCTTCGTCAATGATATTATCTACGGCAATACACATATATACACATATCTAACTACACATACTGTACTCCGTATTCTGTACGCTGTAGCCGTTTCGTGTTCTTCGTGTTCTTCCCACCGTGCATAAACAACCCTCTCCACTGCCTCCACTGCCTCCACTCCTCCACTCCCTCCATTCCCACTCCTCACAAGCCAATCCACGCCGCTCTAATGCCTCTCTCCCTCCCTAATCCAATAATCCAATACTTCTCTACATCCCCCGAAGTACCTTTCTTCCTCCCATACTACTAACTCTATCCCCTGTCACGCATCCAGAAGCCAGAAGCCGCCCTAGGAATACTCAACTCTCCAGACAACAGTACGTCTTGTATGTACCCCCGTACTCTACATTTCTCTCCACCACCTCCCTCCCATCAATAACCTCACTCCAACAAATCCTCACTCACCACAAACGACACCAGCGTCCTCATGTCTCCCTCTCTTCATTTCTGACGCCCTTCCCTTCGTCTTTAGCGTTCGTGCCGCTCTCTCCCTCTCTCGATCGACAATCCACGCTCGCTACGAAGCATCAGCATCACCACCCTCGCTTTCTGCTTATTTAGCTCTCCGGACGACGCCCCTGGGACTCCCACGACTCTCACGACTCTCCCTCGAAATAGTCCAAACGAACCCTCCGAATCCCCTCACTAATCACTCGAAAACCACATCCACCACCACCCTCAAAAACAGCACAACAACGCACCCACCACGCCCACCGGGCCACGCCCAGGGCATCTCCCACACACCCACAACCACCATGGCGAACCTCCATCCCCAGGGCACCTCGCCCGGCGGCGCGCACACGCAATCCTCCCTCCCCTCTCTCCCCGCACACCTCCAATCCGACACCCACCTCACCGCACACCTCGCATCGCGGTTCCACGTCTCGCTCCCCACGGCGCAGCTGAGCAGCCACGCGCTGCTGAGTCTGAATACGTATGCGGGCTCGACGAAGGGGCCGGGGGGAGGGAAGGAGGGGAGTGCGATGGCGGGGGCGGAGGATGTGGCGGAGAGGGCGTATTTGAGGTTGGGTGCTAGGTCGGAGAATCAGGCTGTTGTATTTTTGTGAGTCTCCCTTTTTCTAGTGTAGTTCTGAAGGAGAGGGGGAGAATATATGGGAGAATACATTGCTAACACTATCTAGGGGAGAATCCGGTTCAGGAAAAACAACTCTACGCTCACATCTCCTCTCTGCCGTCCTGGCAAAATCAGCATCCCCGCTCTCCCAGAAACTCTCCCTCGCCGCATACGTCTTCGACACCCTCACCACCACAAAAACAGCCACCACCCCCACCGCCTCCAAAGCCGGCCTCTTCTTCGAGCTCCAGTACGAAACAGCCGGCGCCACAAACCCCAGCCTGATCGGTGGAAAGCTCCTTGACCATCGCCTGGAACGCACCCGCGTCGCCGCCGTGCCAACAGGAGAGCGCAATTTCCACGTCCTCTACTACCTCCTCGCCGGCACCAGCGGCGCCGAGAAGGCCCATCTGGGTCTCGACGATAACCATGGCGTGCTAGAGGGCAACCACGGCGCGCAGAAGAGATGGAGATACCTCGGCCACCCTACGCAGCTCAAGGCGGGCATCAATGACGCAGAGGGCTTCACGCTGTTCAAGACGGCGCTGAGAAAGCTCGAGTTCCCGCGTAGTGTTATTGCGGAGGTATGCCAGGTCCTGGCAGCTATCCTGCATATCGGACAGCTCGAGTTCGAGACCGCGGATGACACGGCTGTGACGGGCGATGATAGTGGGGGATACTCGCACGAGGGCGGACAGAGCTCCACTGTTGTCAAGAACAAGGATACCCTCGCCATCATCGCGGCGTTCCTGCAGGTGAGCGCGGCGGACTTGCAGACTACTCTGGGATACAAGACGAAGATCCTGAGCCGTGAGAGGGTCACTATCATGCTTGATCCCAAGGGCGCGAGGGAGAATGCCGATGAGCTCGCTCGCACGCTATACTCGCTGCTCGTGGCGCTGCTGATTGAGAATATCAACCAGAGACTGTGTGCTGTCGAGGAGGCGGTCACAAACACCATCTCCATTGTCGATTTCCCGGGCTTCGCGCAGCAGTCCTCATCGAACTCGCATCTTGATCAGCTGCTCAACAATGCCGCGGCCGAGTCGCTTTATAACTTTTCTCTGCACAACTTTTTCGAGCGCAAGGCTGAGATTTTGGAGAATGAGGAGGTCAACGTCGCAGCGACGTCGTACTTTGATAACTCGGACGCCGTCACGGGACTGCTTAAGCCGGGTAACGGCCTGCTCAGCATCCTCGACGACCAGACCCGCAAGAACCGCACAGATATGCAGCTTCTTGAGAGTCTGCGCCGCCGCTTCGAGGGCAAGAACCCCGCCATCTCAGTCGGCAGCGCTACGGCCAAGCTGCCAGGATCCAACTTTGCCAGCTACAACACCGCGGCCTCATTCACGGTCAAGCATTTCGCGGGCGAGGTCGAGTATCCCGTCGCTGGTCTCGTTGAGGCTAATGGCGAGATCATCTCGGGTGACCTGATGAACCTCATCAGCTCCACCAAGAGCGATTTCGTCGGCCAGCTTTTCGGCCAGGAAGCCCTCCAGACGGTCGTCCACCCCCAGGAGAAGACAACCATCATGCAAGCCCAAGTCTCCTCCAAACCCCTCCGCAAGCCCAGCGTGATGCGCAAAGGCCGCACCCCCAAACTCACCATGAAATTCGGGCAAGAAGACGACGAGGAAGCCGACGCCGGCGACGCAGGCGACAACGCCGAAAAGACCAAGACCGCAAAGGGCGGCAAGAAGACCCGCAACGCTGATAAAGACCAGCAGCAGGGCGCCGCAGCACAGTTCCTCAGCTCCATCGATAACGTCACCAAGTCCCTCTCGGCACCAAACACGAACGCTTACTTCGTCATGTGCCTCAAGCCCAACGACCGCCGCATCGCGAACCAATTCGACAGCAAGTGCGTGCGCACCCAGCTCCAGACCTTTGGCATCGCGGAAGTAAGCCAGCGTCTCCGCAACGCGGATTTCTCCATCTTCCTCCCGTTCGGCGAGTTCGTCGCCCTCGCGGAGTCGGAGCAGATCCTCGTCGGGAGCGAGAGGGAGAAGGTCGAGATGGTGGTTGATGCGCGGAGGTGGCCGAGTAATGAGGCGCTGGTGGGCAGCACGGGGATTTTCCTGAGTGAGCGGTGTTGGTTTGCTATTGCGAATTTGAGAGAGGGGATGGGGGGGAAGTACGTTAATAGCGATGATGGCCTGTCCCCCGGGGATGCGCTCGGCGAATTTGGCGGCTCGCGAGAGGGGCTGCCGCTCATGGCTGGGCGGGGCGCGTCGCCTGGTGGGGGATACTTTGGCGCGTCGGATACGCGGTCTGAGGCCGGCGTGTCGGTGTATGGGAAGGGTGATATGTTCCGCGACATGGATACGCGGCAGCAGATGGCGGAGCGCGGGAACGAGAAGACGATGGTGGAGGTGGAGGAGGTGCAGACGAGTGGGAGCAGGAAGAGATGGGTTTTCTTCGTGTACCTGCTCACCTGGTTCATTCCGGACTTTCTGATCAGATGGGTGGGACGCATGAAGCGCAAGGATGTGAGGATGGCGTGGAGAGAGAAGCTGGCGATCAATATTATGATCTGGTTCAGTTGTCTCCTTTTCGTCTTCATCATTATCGTCTTCCCCATGCTTATTTGTCCGCGCCAGAACGTCTTTAGTCCCTCGGAACTGTCGTCGTATGATGGCAAGCCGGGGAGTCCGGGAGCTCTGGTCGCCGTCAGGGGTATGGTGTTTGATCTCAATGCCTTCTCCACGCACCACTACCCCAATCTCATCGAAGAAAAGTCTATCTTGGCATACGCCGGCCTAGACGCCACATCGCTCTTCCCCGTCCAAGTCTCCGCTCTGTGCGAAGGCGCGAACGGTCCCATTGATGGATCCGTCCAGCTCGATTTCACACCTACCAACGTCACGGGCTCAGCGAACCAGATTGGTGCCGCTGATCCTAACAGACAGTACCACGACTTCCGCCTCTTCACCGACGACCCGCGCCCCGACTGGGTGGCACAGCAGATCAGCATGCTGCGCCAGAATTACTGGAAGGGCAACCTGGGGTATACATCCAAGTACGTCGGCACGCTGGGTGCCAAGCAGCAGATTGCCAGTCTAAACGGCCGCATCTACGATTTCACAAAGTACCTCCAGGGCGGCCAGAAGCTAGAGCAGATCGGCAATAACCCGCTCCCCGAGGACCAGAATGCCGCCAAGAACTTCATGGAGCCGCTGGTGTGGAATCTCTTCCAGCGCCGCTCGGGGCAGGACGTGTCGAAGGAGTGGGAGGCGCTGGCGATGAGTAAGGATCTCAAGAAGAGGATGTTGCTGTGCATGGACAACCTGTTCTACGTCGGTGATCTGGATACGCGAAACTCGGTGAAGTGCCAGTTCGCGTCTTACCTGATTCTTGCCATCACCATCATCCTGTGCAGTGTCATCGTCTTCAAGTTCCTCGCTGCGCTGCAGTTTGGCGCCAAGAGCATCCCCGAGAACTTGGATAAATTCATCATTTGCCAGGTCCCTGCGTATACGGAGGACGAGGAGTCGCTCCGTCGCGCTATTGACTCGGTGGCGCGCATGAAGTATGATGATAAGCGCAAACTCCTGGTGATTGTCTGCGATGGAATGATTATCGGCCAAGGAAACGATAAACCTACCCCGCGCATCGTGCTCGACATCCTCGGCGTCGACGAGACAGTCGACCCTGAACCGCTTTCGTTTGAGTCCCTCGGCGAGGGCGCGAAGCAGCATAACATGGGCAAGTGCTACTCGGGTCTGTACGAAGTCCAGGGCCACATTGTGCCGTTCCTCGTGCTTGTCAAGATTGGTAAACCGTCCGAGGTGTCCAGACCGGGTAACAGAGGAAAGCGTGATTCGCAGATGTTGATGATGCGTTTCCTCAACCGTGTTCATTATAACGCCCCCATGAACCCGCTCGAGCTGGAGATGTACCACCAGATCCGCAATATCATCGGTGTCAACCCTACATTCTACGAATTCATGCTTCAGATCGACGCTGATACCGTCGTTGCTCCCGATTCGGGAAGTCGCATGGTCTCTGCCTTCCTCGATGATACGAGACTCATTGGTGTTTGTGGTGAGACGGCAATTGCGAACGCAAAGGCGACGTTTATTACTATGATCCAGGTCTACGAGTACTACATCTCTCACAACCTGTCTAAGGCTTTCGAATCCCTCTTCGGCTCCGTCACCTGTCTTCCTGGTTGTTTCACTATGTACCGTATCCGCGCTGCTGATTCGGGGAAGCCCCTTTTCGTGAGCAGGGAGGTTATTGAGTCGTACGCTAATATCCGCGTTGATACTTTGCACATGAAGAATCTCCTGCATCTGGGAGAAGATCGTTACCTCACTACGCTCCTCCTGAAGTATCACTCAAAGTACAAGACCAAATACATCTTCGACGCACACGCCTGGACCGTCGCACCCGACGACTGGAAGATTTTCTTATCCCAACGTCGTCGCTGGATCAACTCCACAGTCCACAACCTCCTGGAACTCGCCCCAATGAACGAACTCTGCGGTTTCTGCTGCTTCAGCATGCGCTTCGTCGTGTTCATCGATCTGCTATCCACCGTCGTGCAGCCCGTCACACTGGCGTATATCGCATACCTCATCTACATGGTCGTCTCCAACCCGAACGTCATCCCCATCACCGCCTTCATTCTTCTCGGCGCAATCTACGGTCTACAAGCTATCATCTTCATCCTCCGCCGCAAATGGGAGATGATCGGCTGGATGATTTTATACATCGTCGCTATTCCCGTCTTCTCCTTCGCTCTCCCTCTGTACTCTTTCTGGCACATGGACGATTTCTCATGGGGTAACACGCGTGTCGTCACTGGTGAGAAAGGACGCAAGGTCGTTATCACCGACGAAGGCGTCTTCGACCCCTCCGCTATCCCGAAGAAGAGGTGGGAAGAATACCAAGCTGAGCTTTGGGACGCGCAAACTGTCCGCGATGACCGCTCCGAGGTCTCGGGGTACTCCTACGCCACCAAGTCCTTCCACCCCTACGGCGCCCCCGCCTCGGAATTCGGCGCTATGCCACCTTCCCGCCCCATGTCCGCCGCCGGCGGCATGGGTGGTGGTGCTGGTTTCGGAAGCGCAAACCCCTACCGCGCCTCCATGGGTCCCGGCACCGTTCTTGACTCCGGCGCGGGACGGATGTCTACCTACGGCGGCGGGGGGGAAGTGGAGATGTCGGACCTGAATGCGGGGTTGCCGAGTGATGACGCGTTGTTGGCGGAGATTAGGGATGTACTTGCTACGAGCGATTTGATGACGGTTAGTAAGAAGAGTGTTAAGGCGGAGTTGGAGAGGAGGTTTGGGGTGGGGTTGGAGGGGAGGAGGGCGTATATTAATAGTGGTATGTTTGCTCTCCTTTCTGGTGGGGTGTGAAGATGAGAGGCTAATTTGTTGTGTGTGTAGCTACGGAGGCGCTGTTGTCTAGTCAGCTTTGAGGCTGCTACACTACTGGGTGAATGAATGAGTGGGTGGATGTGTACCCACCACTGATGTCGAATTACTACCGACTGCTATCATGTTGTAATCTCGTTTTGCTGTTTTTCTCATCTGCTCATTTTGGGGTGCTATAGGGGGGGTATTTGCGTGCATTTGGAAAAGGGAAAGGAGGGAGCTGCTGGTGATTTTAGTCTACCTGATTTGAGTTTTATTTTTAATACTGCGGTGTGGGGTGGGAGAGGTGGAAGGAAGGAGGGGGGGGGTGTATCTATGTATGTACAGTATAAAGTAAGAAGATCTCAAGATATTTACATGAGTTTGTCAATGTGGTTATATGTGAACATACGTGTTCCAGCCCAACCCATGAATCCGGGTCATACTTTGCTCAACCCTGACGCTGGACACGAAACCTCCCCCGGACAGATGGCCGAGATGGTTATGGCGCCAGGTTAAGGTCATACCTTAAACATCTAGATAGTTTCCTGGTCACGAAAGTGGCGTGGGTTCGAGTCCCACTCTGTTCAATTTTTTGTCGTTTCTTGACTTTTTGGATTTTTAGTGGGGGTTGTGGGGGGGGGGGGGNGGGGGGGGGGGGTGTTGAAAGATAAGGGCTGGTTGTAAGATGCTGAAATTAAGGGGAGAGTTGCATGTGGTGTTTGGGTATGGAAGGGTATATCTTCTAACTCTTTGTTGTGGACTCGTTCTTCCTATCGCTCAGTACATCTTATTCCTTTGCTGGTACATTTATTCACCACCCTCCCCTTGATATCGATTCCGCCACAATGAGGCTTTCACATTACCCATATGTGAAGCCGGTCTAGGCTGCCTCGACTTCAGTATAGGACTATGGATTAAGTATCATTACTCAAACTGAGATTTCTGATACTCTGTAGGAGAGTTGGATATGTTGCTGGTGGCGGGGGTTGGATGGGCGCTGCGTTCTCCCCTCCCTCCTCGTCGTCGTCAGGGGGATTTGAACGTGGAACCGCGCTCACTGCTACCTCTTCACCACTCTCGACTACAGATTCCTGAGGAACATCCCTAGGCTTCAGAAGGCTCGCGAGTTTTTCATGGGCGTTGGCGGGCACCTCTTTTCGTTTCACCGCATTATGCGTTTCTGCTGTCGTCTGCTGTCAGTACTCCCTTCTCACCCTGGTCCGGACACACTAGAGAGAGGGGTTGCAGAACATAACATACCATCAATAAACCCCGCTTCAATACACTTATCCCTAAACTCCTCATACGAATGAACCCTCACACACTCCACCGGGATCCAAAACCTCGCCAACCACTTATCACTCGCTATATAATCACACGTCCAAAAGGAAAACCCTCTCCACGTAATCCCCCACCTCCTCGCCAAGTCCGTGGTAGCCTCAACACACACACCCATCCGCCTCATCTTCTCCGCATCAATCTCATAGACGAGCAGCTTACCACTACGTTTATTCCCTCTCGCCGACGCCAGTCCAGGATCGCTCCTGAGAGAGATATAGGGGGATTTAAGTTTCCTCCCCGTCACATGGTCGGTGAAATCGTCTTCGGAAGGCTCATTAAAATCGTGATCGGGGAGGCCGCGCGCGGACCAGATGCCCAGGCGGGGGTCGTGCGAAGTATGTGTTTCGGGCGTGGTGACGCGGTAGAACACTGATGGTCCGCCGGGCGCTGGTGGTGCGGGACGGCGGAGGAGGGCGAGGTTTATACGCCGAAGCCGGGTGAGGAGGGTGGTTATGCTGTTTATCGTGGGGGAGCGGAGGGATGAGACGTCGAGGGGGTGGAGTAGCAGATCTTCTGTGTCTGCATCGGGGTCCTCGGCATGAGGATGCTCCGCTGCTGTTGTACTGTCGTGGGGTTCGCGGAGATGCCGGGTCCCGAGCTCGATGGCGGATATGAGAGATTCGTTTATTTGCATGATCTTGACGGGGCCTTTGATAATGTGGTTTATCCGCGGCGGTGGTGGTAGGGTCCATGGCGGTCGGGTTGGATGATGCGCGGCTTGTGAGACTTGAGCTTGGTCTGCCGCCTGCTCGAGTTGTGGTTCTCTCGCCTTATTCCCCGTGTGCTGGACTTGTGCCTCGTCCGGCACTTTGGTCGGCTTCTCGTGTCTATAGGGATTAGTGCTCATATTTGTCGTATTTGAACTCGAATCCTGGATTGCGGTTTCTATGTGACGCTAGAGATGGCAAGCTGAGATGGGGAGTTATTACCGGCGATGGCGAGGTTAAAGTCGTGTTTGGCGAAACAGGGATCATTGGTTGTTGCCTTCACGTCAGCTTTTTAGGCATCTATTGATATTGTTGGAAACGAAGGGATAGTGCAGATAAACTAGTTGCCTATTTTCAGAATACATGGCTACGCTTGGGGGCTGTGTATTGTATATCAGTAGTTGAAAACCTTGCTGCCGTTTACGAATTGTTTTTTTTTTTGGAAGCGTGCGGGCTTTTATTATGTATAGTTTCTCTTATCAAACACATTTGTGGTGAGTGTATTTCGGTCTCAAGATATCACATACATCTTGTAATCTGCGTGTGAAACTCACTTCCACCTTGCTACTGCTCAATAGGGGGTGTCAAGTACTATGATAGGTTTGTCGTCGTAGTGTGCATCAGGCATCAGTTTATACACCCTGGAATCTAATTCCCTTTCTGTATTCGATCTTGTCCGCCATATTATCTGCTCTTGCGATTCTTTCTCCTCCTCGGTGGGCGGCTACTGTAGATTATCATGGTCTCATTGTTCCACTCTAGTTATATCTTCGCACGGCAATGCCTCGAGTTTTGAAGCCAGATTTAACATAATGCAAGCTGAGTATTAGTCTTTCCGATTATGTATCTCTCGTACAGAAATATCTATCACGTCCGCGCCACTGGGCAATTAGGTGGATCTATCATAACATGTCTCCCGACCACTCGAACCACTGAATCTCCTGCTGTATCTGGCATGCTCCTTATCTGCGCCACCTTCGCCTTTAGATCTGATGATACATCTGCCTCCGGTCAGACTCTCTTGCGCTTCCAACCACTATAGCGCTGCCATGGCCCCGATTACCACAGCCAGTAGTCCACCTGCCACCTTCACCTCCACAGCACCATTTGTAGACGACGGCGAGGGTGGGGTCGTCGAGCTTGCACCCCCTCCGCCTGCAGGACCCGTCCCCTTAGTTCCCGTAGGCGTATACCGTGCCAATTCAGAATTGGTATGGCTCGTCAATCGACCCGTGGCGCTTCCCGTGATCTGGCCCATAATAGGCGCCGTCGCGCCGGTCCAGTAATTAGAAATGGCGGTATCATTCGGGAAGCGGTCACTGGTGAGAGTTGCTACATCGGAAGACGTCCTCCAATCCTCTGTCGGGTAGAGGTTTGTGTATGGTATCGTAATGGGAGTGGCACTGCACTCAGCGCTGCTAGCGCTGGTGAGGTCCCTCAGTACCTTGTCAACGGGGTGTTGTGCATCAGACAATCCATGCGTATAGAAGCAGTCGTAGCAGCCACGAAGAGCCTCAAAAAAGTTGCCACCGCAGAGACACTGCTGCTCAGCAAGAAAATCGATTTCGGTGGTGCCGTTGGAAAAGCAGTATGTTTGCAGATAAATTACTTGCTCGCAGGGGAACGGTGATTTGGACATTAAAGCAAACGGATCCTCCGTCGTTTGCCCGTTGTTAGCCCAGATAATAGGATAGCACATATCTTTGAGATATCGGTCGGTTTTTTCGTCTTCGTAACTCAGGGCAAGTGACGCCAGGAGCGCAACTGCGAGAGAGATTGAAAGCATGGTATATGGTGTTAAGGGTTAGATAATTAATGCAAGGAAGCTGGAATCAAGCATAGATAAGTAGAAAACGAGGAAATATCCGCAGCTTTATAAATGCCATGATATTTCCATCGCAATTTAGCTTAATGGTCGTGATTAATATTAGTGGCTGTGAAAACCAACAACCCCCCTCCCACCGTACCCCGTATCCGTATGATTTGAACGATTCGCTATTTTTACTACCTCACCGCACCCAAGTTAGGCAGGATGGCGATCAGTTTTGGTGAGCTAACCTGCCAAGAATTGGCAATATTGTCTTGGGTCGTTATAATCATGCCAGGAGTGGATAGTAAAAAGGCTGGGTACTGTTGGTGGCTAAATGGCCCCTGGCTAGACCAGACGTGCAGGGATGGCGCCTCCGCGATGTGGTTGTCGCCTGTAGAAACACACGCGCTTCGGCCCCTGGCTGCGCCCACCCGTACTACCCCACGTAAATCCCCACTATCTCCACAGATTGGCGCTGTCACAGGGAGGCTGCTCGAGGATCATTCCTATCATAGTTTGATTGTGTGGTAAGTGCTCCCAAAACCTGTCTTTGCCTTTTATCTCCTATTCCTCACCAGAGTTCCTACAGAAATGTCAGCTAATGATGTTGTCGTTGTTGAAGTGTCGCACTTCTCTCCGGGAAGCACCCGGAGTATGAGATAGAATTGGCCAAGCAACGTTACGACGATTACAGGCCACGCAGAGCCAAAGGAATTGGCTACCTAGGTTGCCTCGCATGGGGAGACTAACTGCCAAGCTTATAATCATTACCTTATTCTATACTGGCAGCACGGTTCATATACATCTGTAAGCTACTAAAGCCTTTTATTCCACTTTTTGAGCTTTGATAAGGGTCCTTTACATTCAGTATTGGATACCGAATATATAACGGGTTTGTATTGACTGCCGCAGCAGACCTAGAACTAAGAGCGCTTTAGGCAAGCATTAACGAGCGACGTATCCGTCCAGCTGTTTCCGTTCTGCGTCGGCACAAGATTTAATTCATAGTTCCAACTTGGCTGCCACGCCCCGGCGGCCCAAGCTACATATCCCAAGTACACATCCGAATTTGCATTCAGAGTTGCAATCTCCTGGCACACATAATTGATGCAGCTCTGTGTATTCCCGCCCCCAGTCTCGCTGACCATAGCTTGGCGCCCCGCGCTCCGGAGGGCCGATGCGAGATTGTTGAACACGTCGACGTTGCCAGTCACGCAATCGGTGTGCGTGCCGGAACCGTCGCTATCGAGGTACTTGTGGACGTCGAAGATAAGATTAGTGGTGCTACCATCGAGGTTTTTGACGTTTTTGAGGGCGGCCAATGAGCCGTCAGACACGAAAGTTGCAGCGCCAGTCCAACCATTGCCAGGGAGGAGAATCATTTGTGATGTGGCGCCTGCTTTGCGAATGGCGTTTACGCAGGCTTGGACCGTGGTAGCCCAGGTAGTTATGCTTGGAACTGAGCTGCTATTAGCTATTTGTTTGGAGCTGGGGTTCAGGGGGTAAGTACTGTCATGCGGCTCATTCATGACGCCAAAGATAATCTGGGATTTAGAAGCGTACTTTGATGCGAGCTGCGACCAGGTATTTGCGAGTTGATCGTTTGATGGCCCACCTTGGCCGACAATTGCGCCATTCCATCGTGCATCTATTCCTATCAGGAAGTGCTCTAAAGTCTCCATCCTCCCCTAACCTGGAAATAATCACTTACAGTTATGGATCTATAACAAAGAACAAGTTAGCATCTTATTCACAGACTTGCAGGTTAAATATGGTAGGTAGGGGACTGACATCAATGATACAAGCAGCGCCAGTATTCAGGCATGCTTGGACAAGACTATCATATCTAGCAAGGTTGCCAGAGTTGAGTTGGGCGCCAGGGCTGTCGACGAGGAATTGCCAGCCAACTGGCAACCGGAAGATATTCATCTTGTCATCATTGACGAAGTGGGACATTTGTGCACTACTTACGTGTCAGTGAAGAGCAGAGCCTAATCCGTGGTCGAGAGGGAAGAGGTACGTACTTAGGAGGTGTTAGAATCTGGGATGCGTCTTGCGTTCCCTGTAGGGCGCCATATTAATCATTTTAGATAATGACCAAGAGAGAAGATTACAAACAGTTGTGGCCATCCCAAAGTCAAATCCTGCCATGTTCACACCCGCTATATTTCATTAGTTCTCCACCCAGGCAGAGGCTGATGGGGAAGAGGCCGTACCATACTTCGTCTTTCCACCTCCTCCACCGCCGGGATTGTTCGTCGGAGTCGGGGTCGGAGTCGGATTAACCTGCGTATCTAAAAAAAAAATTGATCGTCAATAACACCTACTACCATTATCGAACTAGATAGAAGGGATGGGAGGAACACACTTGTGCCAGGGATACACTGCGAGTACCAGTCGTTCGAATAGGTGCATGCATACCCCGAGATGCAGCTTGTTGGTCCTGTCCAACCCTGACCTCCACCTATGTCAGATGAATTAGTTAAATATTCTGTCTTTCAAGGGGCTACGAGAGAGTGAGACAAACACTGAGCCCACGCGCCACCCTGTGCCGAGACAGTCTTTCCTAGCAGCACAGCACAGCCGACAATACCATATAGAAGAGTCATTTTGTATATAAAATCAAAGTAAAAGTCAAACTACGCTGATCTTGAAAAGCATAATCACTCCAAAAATTTGCTGACGAGCTAGCTTTATATCCTCACTTCCATTACCTGGAATGCGCCACCTGTATAATGACACCGAGAAATAAAGACACCGAGAAATAAAGTAGAACCCCTCACTTAACCCCCCATTACTCAATGTAAAGTATAAAACCAATAGTTTAGATCTGAAGAAGGAAAGTTGGAACGAGGTTAAAAATAAAGCACACGGCATAAACAGTTAATCTGGCGATAGCGTACCGTCGGCAGATTCGGATAAGGTCCCGATTTTCGGTAAATAGAGGCGGGACAAAACAGAGTCAGGACAAGATGCAAGAGGGGAGAGTCACGAGGCATGATCACAAATGACCATGGGAGTCCGTGTCTGTGGCGCTAATTGCAAAAGTGCCGAAAAAGTGTCCGTCCTCTCAACCTGCTGTTAAGACGACACAACACATTACCTGATTAACTGTCGGTCAACACAGTTAGCGGCCTGTGCTCAGAGGACCGCATTTAATTGCCCCTTCTATCTTTTGGCCCTGTAGTTGCTGATGACTTGGTGACATTTTAAAGGAAAAAAACAAGTTCGAAGATTGAAAATAAAGGGTAAATAAGAACTTCCTCGCCTCTCTGTCCTCACGACCTTCCCACAGCTTATAGTCACCTTGCCAAGCAGTAATAACTCCAAGTGCACTGAACAGCTTCTCTCACAACTTACTGTTTTTCACCAATTTCCATAGAGGATCTATGGAACTAGGCCATTAAAGCAGTAAACATACTTGAGAACAGACCAGACATTTTAAAGTGTTGGCGAGTAATTGCTAAGCACGCTTTAGAAATGCTGAAGCAGCAAGCTTTCTAGAGCCAGTTCAATCAAGCTAAAACATCTTATAACTCAAAATCAGAAAGAATAACAGTAAATTAGAGCGCAAACCGCAAAGTACAGGAATAAAGCCCTCTCAGAACTTAAGTGGAGCAGTGCCACTGAGGCAACGAAGGTAATAGTACTACTGTAAGTTGAACAGACAATTCCCGTGCTACACAGATCCCCATATATAGAACGCATCTAGCTTTAAAAACAACCTCCTTGACCACTATTTGTATAGTATATTGGTAAGTTATAGCTAAATAAATACTTCTTTATAAGTTACTAATTAAAGTATTATATGCTGCCTTTGGCTGATAGTTACGGTCAAAGAGAAGGGGGTTATCAGAAGATCTCCAGCTGTCCTTATCAGAGACTCCCCAGACGGTGATCCCGACACACTTGGAGACTTGAAGACAGGCGTTCATGACAGTGAGATAGTCGCTGGCGGAAGCACCAGATATATCGAGCTCAGTAATGGCAACCTCCGCTACGTTGGAAGCAGCGAGAACCTTCAATGCAGCGGGAAATCCGGAGGCGGAATTCCATCCGCCCGGCGCGGCCAAGTGGGCCTGGCTGCCAATGCCGTCAATAGGGATGCCCTGGGAGAGCCACTTGTTGACTTTCTCAACCATGCCCTTGGTGACCTTGGCGTAGTTCGCGATGTCGAGATTGTAGTCGTTGATGTATAGCTTGGCGGCGGGATCAGCGGCACGGGCGGCGCGGAAGGCGATACCGACAAAGTCCTCGCCGAGAACGCGGCTGAAGACACTGTCGCGGAGGGAGCCGTCCTCGGCGAAGATCTCGTTGACGACGTCCCACTGGATGATCTTGCCCTTGTAGCGGGTGACCAAGGTAGTGACGTGGTTCTGGATGACCGAAGTCAGGGTCGTGCGATCGTTGATGGCGCTTACCCACGACGGCAGCTGAGCGTGCCAGAGGAGGTTGTGGCCGCGGATGAGCTTGCCGTTGGTTTGAGCAAAGTTTACAACGGCGTCGGCGTTCGAAAAGCTGAATGAGTTACGGCTTGCTGTGTGAACATTAGATTCTACTACTTAAGCACGAGAACAAGAGTAGCTCACGCTCAGTAGCATCCCACTTCATGCTGTTCTCACAGGTAACCTGCCCAAAGTCGTTCTTGACAATTGTGGTCAAGGGATTGTTGCTGAGATGATAGGAATCAATCTCGGTTCCAAAGTAGAGTTTTCCCTTGGCTTTAAACTTGTTGTTCAAGCCAGTTCCACCACTTCCTCCAGTAGGAGTAGGAGTGCCTCCTCCAGTAGTGGTAGCTGGCGGGTTGCCTCCTGATCCAGGCACACATTGGGAGTACCAGTCACTAAGGATATTGTTAACATTGCCTGTGGGAAATAAATATCTGCTGGAGATTTACATACTTGCTATATTGGCATACTGCGCCGGAAACGCAGGTTTTGGCACCAGACCAGCCATTACCGCCACCTATTTTGAAAAGCGTGTTAGTATCCCGGTTTAGTAATAGTTGTTACGGGAGAAGGTTATGACTTGCATTGGCCCCAAAGTTGGGATTGGGCGATCACGGCCGCAGGGGCGATAGCGAGCACGAATGCAAAAGTATGCATAATTGTTAATTTCCACGTGAGGTTAAGATGTGCAACTGAAAGCAATAGAAAAGACTGTTAGTCCTCAAGGGACTTGCTGATCTTATATGCTTACTTGGGACACATTGAGATTTCAAACTACTCTTCTGTACATCCAAATACTACTGATATACCGAGGATACAATTAATTTGAATTAGTTATCTGGGTTGTTTTGCGCCCAACATGGTCGGCAATACGGGTGCTTTCACCGTCCCTTCGCAATAATTAGAATGATAGCCTTCAAGTTGCAAACGAAGCAGAGAATGATCTAATTTGACAGACATGTACTACTAAGCTCCACACGCTAGAGAAAATAATATTCCATCAATGAGGTACGCCATAGTAGAACGGATTCTGTTCTGCTAATTTGATTCCGCTTCAAGTGTGACATTAAAACAACCATGGTCCCGGAAACTCGAGGTACCCCATGGCCAAACAGGTCATCAGGATTGCTATTGTTCGATTTCATCATTCAAGCCCCACACATAACATCGGACTTTTAAAAAGTCAAATTATACCGACATGTCACCGCCCAGTTAACCCCGCGTCGCTAAGACCACGGCTAAAACATCATGCTTCTCTTAAATTAGGCTATCATTCGCAGCGGGAAGGGTATTAAGTTTAATTTATATTAGAAGAAAGATCGAGGGACGCAGGCCTTTGATGGCACAGGTTCATGTATAGAAATTATGCGGGGTAAGGTACCTACCTCGCGTTATTACTCTCTTCAACTACCGAAAAGCATTACCCAGGTACGACCTCAGTGCTCCGAAAAGTATGGCCGAGAATCTAATCTAAAGACACTTGTCATCTTGCAGATCCTTCTTTCTATTGGTAAATGCTACTCTTGACTCAAATATAGATCTTGTTGGCAATAACCTTAATTCTACTCCGTCTGGTGAGACTCCTGTGTCCAACGAAATAAATCTCGTATTACCTCAAGACAAAATTAATGGAAAATATACGTCCACCACTACCTGGATTTACCATTAGAAATTGCCACCTGCAAAATAAACAATAGTCCAGAATGTCCGCACCAATCTCCGGATCGTTCAATGTTCTAGGCTAGAATGGCTAGATAAGCTATTGAGCTTTGTGCTGAAGATTCACTCCTTATCCGTAGCGAAGAAGAGGGATAACCGGTATTCTTTTTCGCGCCTTATTTCATGACGGCTAAGAAAGGAGAAGGTAGCATATGATATTACGGGATTTTAACATGTAGAGAAAGGTGGGGTTCTTGCGCATCGAAGACATGATTATACCCACGGTCTTTTAGCCCCGATACATTCTGCAATGATAGATTAGCGTCCTAGGGCTAGGTACTGTACTGTACGATCGGCTCCCGGCAGTTTGGACCGGATAGGAATGATTCGCTAGACTAGCGGACGCTCCCATGTGGGTGGTTCCTTCGAACAGTAGCCCTCGGCCTTATCCGAAAGTGACAAGCACGGCCTAGTCGGCCCGCGACAGGGAGTAGCCCCACCGGCCCCATCGGTGAGCCCCCTCCCCTATTACTCGTGTGACATATTATAGAGCGGCCTGGATTTAATCTCCCATACGTTTCATATGAAATCATGGGTTTACTGTGCGGGGTTGGTTATAGTCGTAAGAAGCAAAGTGGCAGAGGTTATACATGGTAATGAACGTTTCTATTCAAGCTATTCACGCTGAAGCAGGCCAGGTAGTTGTCATGCGTGACATTTTAAAGGTGGCATAAGGGTGCCTAGTAAAATTATCCCGTGTTATCCTAGAAATTATTACTACGGTAAGATGTAGAGAAATATTGCTCGAACAGCTATCTAGAGCGACGATAGTCACTGTCAACTCTATTTCGTAAAAAAGACATTCATCTCGAGTTGTTATTGATAGGTTCCCAGAGACTTATAATTTTTCCGTGGACATTTGCAAATTGACTATAAAGCGGAGCAAATAGCCATAGCATACATTCTTCTTGTCTGCATTGCATTATATCTTTATCTTCTCATAACTCTCTATCAGAGGCGTGCCACCATGAGATCTCTTAAGTTCGTGTTTCTGGTTGTATTACCGCTTGCGTCTGGTCAGGCTGCATTATGGGGTCAATGTAAGTGGAATGAATCTTAAGGTTACAAAGCTGATAGTTTTAGGTGGTGGCCAGGGGTGGACTGGGTTAACTACATGTGTATCTGGGTCTTGCTGTACCTACTCTAATGATTGGTATTCTCAATGTATTCCTTGCACTGGCGGCGGAACTACTCCTCCCCCTACCACAACTGTTAGAACTACGACCGCTGCGGGACCAACAACCACCGGAGGATCAGGAGAAACATGCAATCTTCCATCAACATATCGCTGGACATCAACTGGTGCGCTAACACAGCCAAAGAATGGCTGGTTGTCCCTCAAAGATTTCACTCACGTCCCATACAACGGCAAGCATCTTGTGTATGGGTCATTCTTCGGAACAGCCTATGGCTCTATGAACTTTGGTCTCTTCACAAATTGGAATGACATGGGTGCGGCAGCCCAGAACCAGATGAACCAGGGTACTGTTGCTCCTACGCTCTTCTTCTTTGCCCCAAAGAATATTTGGGTGCTAGCCTATCAATGGGGTGCAACTGCATTCTCCTACAAGACGTCAAGCGACCCGACAAATCCAAATGGATGGTCATCAGCGCAGGCGCTTTTCTCTGGAACAATTAGTGACTCCGGCACTGGCCCTATCGATCAGACACTCATTGGCGACAGTACAAATATGTACCTTTTCTTTTGCGGAGATAATGGCAAGATCTACCGCGCCAGTATGCCCATCGGAAACTTCCCAGGCAATTTCGGCTCCTCATCGACCATTATTATGAGTGACTCGACTAACAACCTCTTTGAGGCAGTTCAGGTCTACACTGTCAAGGGTCAGCAGAAATATCTTATGATCGTTGAAGCTATTGGAGCGAACGGCCGCTACTTCCGCTCCTTCACGGCCAATAACCTAGGTGGCTCGTGGACACCGCAGGCTGCAACTGAATCAAACCCCTTTGCCGGGAAGGCCAACAGTGGTGCCACTTGGACCAACGATATCAGTCACGGAGACATCATCCGCAGCAATGCCGATCAAACATTCACCATTGATCCCTGCAACCTTCAGTTGCTCTACCAGGGCAAAGCTCCGGGCTCCAGTGGCGATTATAATAAACTGCCTTATCGACCTGGCGTGCTGACGCTGGTCAAATAATTGTCAACAATTATGACAGAGTCTGGTGGATAAAGTGGTGAGGGAAGGTGAGCTAGTCTGGGTCTACAACGCCTAATAGTGGGGGAGACTAGTAAATAGTGAAATAAAGAGAAACTCAAAACCTTATTTACCCTTGACTCAAAATTAGTGTGTTCATTCTACGATCATTGTCTCTCTCACACATAGCGTATGAATAATTTTAGCATATTATCACATAAAAAGGTAATATATTGCTATCCACGATAATTAGGCATTTAGTCGGCATCATTTCGATAGCCCAGGCAACAAAGATGCCTCTTTAGTGGAGAATGCGGCACATACTGTATAGCGCCCAGTGGCACACGTAGAGTGCGGGATGAGAATTACCCAAGACTTACTTTGAGGAGAACTTGCGGGGTAAAGATTATTCAGGCATCACTAAGGGAGTGGGTTATATGTGCGACCACGGCTCTTCTGCTACTATTGAGTTGCCGCTGCTATCTCCCGGATAGATGAAACTATGTAAATAAAATGCCAAGATGTCTTGGAGAACATATACCATAACACTTAGGCCATTTAGGCAGATTCCATTTGATCAGTTAATGGGACCGTTGGCAATAATACCACTCTTTTGATTTTCGAGAGTTGTTCTAGTGTTACAGTGGCAGTGTATATAATCACTCCAAATTCCTCGAAGGAGCTGATTTATAAAATAAGTCGCATTTCAAGCTTTATCCTAATTCACGGCACTCAACATGATGTACTCAGACACCCTACTAGGTGCCTTTTTGCTAAGCACGTTTGTACCTGCAGTGCTTGGTCAGAGTCCTACCTGGGGCCAATGAAAGTCAACTCTCCCCCTTGGGCGAATAAATAAGGCTAATATTCTAATCCAGGTGGTGGCCAGGGCTGGACTGGACCAAAAACGTGTGTATCTGGAACCTGTTGCACCTTTTCTAATGACTGGTAGTAAGTTCTATCCTTGTTACTTAGCTTCCCAGTCACAATCTCTGACAGACGTCGGTACAGCTCTCAGTGCATCCCTGGAAACTGCAGCGGCGGGGGTGTAACAACTGCTTCTACAACTGTGGGAGTGACCACCACTACTACGTCTCAGCCGGGCTCTACTGCTACCTCCAGCCCCGAATCAGGCTCTGCTGGTTGTGGGAAAAGCCCAGGACTTACCAGTGGCACCAAGTCAATAACTGTCAATGGCAAGACTCGCCAGTATGTTATCAAAATCCCCGACAACTATGACAGCAACAAACCCTACAAATTGATCTTTGGACTCCACTGGCTCTCAGGAAGCATGAATGATGTTGTAAATGGCCAGTACTACGGCTTGTTACCACTGTCTAATAACGGTGTCATATTTGTTGCCCCGAATGGATTAAACGCCGGATGGGCTAATTCCGGAGATGAGGATATTGCCTTTATAGATGCTTTGGTCAGCACTATTGAGGCAGGACTATGCGTGAATCCAAAGTTACGCTTTGCTACTGGGTTCAGCTACGGCGGGGGGATGTCATACTCGCTTGCCTGCTCCCGTGCAAACGTTTTCCGAGCCGTCGCAGTTATTGCTGGCGCCCAGCTCAGTGGCTGCAGTGGTGGAACTTCCCCTGTCCCTTACTTGGGGATCCATGGAATTAGCGACAGCGTTCTCAATATTAGTCAAGGACGCAGTCTCCGCGACAAGTTCGTTTCCAACAATCGCTGCACCTCGCAAAACCCTCCCGAGCCAGCCAGAGGCAGCCGCTCGCATATCAAGACTGTGTATTCGGGGTGCACGACAGGGTTTCCCGTATGGTGGATTGCGCACGATGGGGATCATGTTGGTACGCCACAGGATGGCAATGGGCAATACTGGGCGCCAGGAGAAACATGGACATTCTTTAGCCAGTTTTTCTAAATAGGATCCTGAAATATGAATAGGGAAATTTATTACAATGTCTCAGATTTATTACAATGTCTCAGGTCGTTCTGTCAACTACTGGTTGCAAATAGTAGGGGGTCGAACTTGAATTCAATTTTTAATCCTAACTAGTACGAGATAACCTTTAATCTCAATAGATATCTCGGACGCGTATATACTACTATGTAGGTATGTACTATAGGCAGTCAGAACATTTCTCTTTCTCTCCGTAATTCGCCTGAAGTCGATAACTATAACTTGAAAGATGTCTCATGATTTGACATAGTATTCTAGAGGGATATTTACTGTGCGTCAAAAGACTCGTTAATGACAACTTCGCAGTGCTTTTACATCAATTTGCCGCTCGGCGGACTGATTGTGTTCATCTTCTTCAAGACCCCATGGCAAGCGCAGCCACTTCAAACGCCATTGAAGGAGAACTTTCTATAAATGGACTTCCTTGATGCTACTCTTATGATGGGCTTGATGATTTCATATATCCTGGCACATTAGCATGGCGGCCAAATAAATCATTTAACACCAGTTTCGAGAACTTAGTGTAGCATAGAAGTAATTTGGAAGGTGTCGAAAACTCAATCGAATCTCATTTTCAATCGGTATACCAATTACTATATTGGAACTATCACCAAGTACCTGCATTGCTTCACGACCCTAGTGCGTCAAGAACCCCATTTATAGCTTATCAATTGACTACAGGTCAGAGATTCCATATTCCGCCCCTTGTCCATATCGTAGCCCTTTTATACGACAACTCAGTCCTGACTTGCATCTATAATCGCCTTAGCAACCTTTTCTGGCATGCTTATAAATGGGAAGTGACCGGACGGAATCTTAACCACGCTATTGAAGCCGCCGGTTTTGATGAATGACTCCTGATACATTGGTGACACTGTCTGGTCCTCTTCACACATTAGATACGTTTTAGGTATAGTAATATCTGTCTCGATAAAATTAGGTTTCGTGAGGAGACTCTTGCGACTTTGCGTTTTGTAGGTCTGCGACCATGCCGTGTCTTGGGCAGCGGGCGAGAGGTCGCTGAAGAAGAGTGGCTTGGCTGCCTCGCCCAGATGGAGGATCCCTTCCTAAAGTAAAGTGGTTAAACAGCATTAATATTCTGCAGGAAATATGTACTCACCTCGAGAGTGTGATATGGCATTAATGGCAAGTCGTCGTCGGTGCCAAGCACATTCTTGCCCCGTACCGGATGAGCAAATCCAGCAACAGAGACATACGCCACAATTCCTCCCTTGCCGCCTTTGGAGGCTCGCTCGGGCACAGTCTGACCTTCGATGCTCAGCGCTGCGGGTATGCTACCATAGCTATGGCCAACAATGACTGCCTTGCGCCCTTGTTCGAGAAACGGGAGGAGCAGGGAGTGGATGAGCTTCACATCGTCTGCCGTATCCTTCTCTGCCATGTCTTTCCATTCACGAGATGCGGCCGTCGCCGAGGAGAGATCACCACAGACGGTTAACTTTGGAACGATGGTCTCGTAACCTTGCTGCTGCAACAGTTCTTCGACGGGCTTATATGTCTGGGGGTTGCAAAAGCCTCCAGGCACAATTACAACAACAGGCTTAGTTGACGACATTGTAGTGCGGAGTACGGAATCTTTTAGTTGAAATAAAAGGCAATGAAGTTGTTTACTTGCTGTTATAAGAATGTAGCTGCCAGGAGCATATATGAAGGTACATTCTGTACTTTATAGAAAGGTTGAATATATTATGAGTAAGCTCAACGGCGCTACAGGCGCCGTTACCGCGCTGCGCACCTTCACCGTCGGCGTTCGTTAGGTGCTATTGTTATCAGCTCGGGTAAGACAGCCAATCGTTTAGTCCGCCATTTAATAGCTAGTCGTTTTTAGCACTCAAGGACCAATAGAGCGGCCTGGGCTAGGTATAATAGTAAGATACAGTAAGATTTCACTAGTCGGACTCCAGTCAGCGCTTGGACCTGATGCCTCATTAGCCACCGAATCCTATCATATATCGTTAGCCAACCCCTAATTCTGCTAAGGTTTTGGGCTTGCATATGAAGCTTACCAGTATGTACATAGGCTCATAGAATAGCGTAATAATTCAATTGACTCTATCTACTCTAAATACTGATTTGCTTCCGGGCACTGCCAGAGTTGCAACTGTAGCAGCGCCCGCGAGTATCACGATCATTTAGGGTACCGGAGAATCCCTGTACTTTTAGGTGTGATAGTGGGAAGAGCCCGGAAATGCGTGGATGCTACATCGGGCATGCATGAGGATGCACCCTCAGCAATTTATTGGCAATTGAAGCGGATGCTGCCCAGAGGCACAGCTATCATGTGCGAAATCGGCATTGCGCCTTTTTTTTTTTTTGGGTCATTGGTAATGCACTACTGTAGGAACAATCAGATGCGGCTTATTCTATACTACTATATAGACTCCGTCACTTTTGAAATGTGGTGTTGGCGGGGTTGGTACCTGCCTGGGTGTGGTGTTGGTGAAATGCCACTAACGGGAGAGAGGCAGAAACTACGCTTCAGCAGTTGCCTGTGTTTCCGATTGGTCTATGTCACTACGAGTGGAACTGAGGGCTACAACATTCAACTGTTCTCAAAGTTCAAGGGAGCAATATTAAGAAGGCGTGCATACACTAACTATTCCCATTATAGTCTGATTGTCTAGCAAGTGCTCTCAGAACCTGTCTGTGCCTTTTATCTCCCGTTCCCCGCCAGAGTTCTCAAGGGAGCGTCAGCTGACGATGTTGTCGTTGTCGATGTAGTTGTTGTCGTTGTTGGTGCCCCTCTCCCTGGGAAGCACTCAGAGTACCATGGACTAATATACACGCAAGTACTCCCTCGAACACACTGTGTTGGTCCCCAGCCCTCTCCACCACCTGCGCGCGGTCGTCAGTATATTTCGCGCAATATTCTAAATGCAGCTTTTGAAGACGCACATTGGCCTCCAACTGTCTGCTGGGAATAGGCGCTACTGCCTAAGAGCAACAGGAGGTAACACGCTGGTTGGAAGGTGGAGAATATCATTATGAAATGGATGTTAGTGCTGATATAATATTGTGATAATTATGTCGTACTCCGACAAGATACCATATCAGCAAGACGAGATTATGGGATACCACGACTTTATATTGCATATCGCGGCCTTTGCCCCTGTATAGCCTGTATAGTCTCCCAAGAGTAAGACGGGGAGATGGATAACTAAATCGGGGGAACTTGTTGATCAGAATGCGAGGAAGTGGGGTTAGCCGATTGGTACAGACAGTCCCGGATGATTGTGAAAAGCTTATATAGGAGCGAATTATCTCGATATTTACATATCTTCGCCTTTCTCTTTGCCTTTCTCTAGGACTCCTCTTAGCCTTTCTCCTACTATTTCTTTTGGGTTAAAAGGGTTAACCCATTAAACTCTAGACTTGCTCGTCAGCAAGTTTAACAATCTATCGCAAGGGACATAACTTTCCGCCTGAACAAAAATTAACTCTCGCTCATCACACGACTCTACTCTACTAACTGTAGACCAATGACCCGTCGTCTTTTTCATATTTTTCTTGAACTTCCTCCCTTGAGGTCATTAAAGGAGACTCTACATTTCCCATCTAAGCGCCTTGATGCCACCTTCCCGACGCTACTTCCGATAATACCAGAGATAACTTAGGCCTGATTTCCCAAACCTCGGGCAATCTCCTGCAGTTCTTCACAGTATTGATGCAACGGGTAACAAACTGTCTCTTCAGCTCTACATATAATGCCACTACAATGTTATCTCTAGAACCAGACAGCATAGGTACACCATGAAGAGAAGACTTTCCCCTCGCTCGTTACTCTAGAAAATTACCTCGGGGGCAAAGGTAGAAGAAGACACATTAGAAAACAAGCCCTGCACGGCTGAAAGTCGAGAACAGGGGGCATGTTGTACCAGCATATATTAAGTCGAGGCATATTTAGGCGGGGAATACTTGCCATTTCCAGACAGGCGAAGACAGACCTTTCCATGGGCACAATGTTTTCACTGTTTAAACTATTGACTACCAATCAATAGCTCTGATTGTCTCTCGTTGTCTGTGGTATTGTGTAGATTTTGTGTTTCTGCTTAAGACAGGCAACATCTCTCATACGTTGTCAGGCGGCCTTCGCTATAGGACGTGGCGTGAAATAATTAGACATTAGTAAAGAGAATGATATTCGATAAGAAATATCTGTATATCTTAGGGTTGTAGCCATTCTAAGAGCAAGAGTATGTAACATTGAGGGCTGATATGATTTTGAAGAGAGCAGGTGTGTAAATTAGTTCTACGATAAGGTGGTGTAGTGAGACTTATGTGCCTACTTATATACCATTCATATCAGGCATACAGCTTGATAATAACGGAACATCGGTCCCCACATCCCGATAGTGATATATAAAAACGCATGATAGAAGGGGGAGAGTGTGGATATGAGTGGGAATTGGCTTGCGGGGAGAACGGTACACGTACCTAGCTTCATCACTGTTGTTCACACTCATATAGCCGCCACTTACCCCGTGTTATATCCGTGATGGCTGGTAAGCTGATTGAATGTTGTGTTTGTTAATTAGGGGCGGTTAGGGGCGATGACTTTAAATGATGCGAGTGAGTGTTGTTATTGGCCGCCCCAAGAATTAGTCTAGCCTGACTTGCATCTGGGTTAACGGACAAGTAGTTTCAATTTCCTAATTTTCTTATTCAACCGGTCTCCTTGTTTTAACCGCTGCTCCTTTGCCTTCTCCTACGTGTAAATTTGTTGAGTAAATAAATGAATATATCCGAGACTAACCACTTCGAGCAAGTTACGTGAATGGCATCCTTACCAGCGGTCGCATCCCGACTTGGAATTGGGGGATCTCACGGTTGCTGTGATGTCATGAGTGCTAACTTTGAGCCAGTAAGTTAATTCATGTTGCATGCTAATCAAAATGAGAGATATTCTTCATATGGATAATCTGTTCTATTCTGGCTATTTGGCTCAAGGCCACAAGAGAGTTTTAAACACCGATAAAAACTTCCTTTCGACGGATCTTAATCCCTGTGAGTGAAAAGTATAAAGCACACACAATTTTCTATCAAGGGCCATCATTGTCAACATTGTCAACTCTCAGACTACACCAGCTTTATACTTTCTAAAGAATCAACATGAAGACCACTTTTTTTTCCACTATCACCCTCCTGGCTTTTGCCACCTTCTCTCTAGCAGCCCCAACAGCTGTTGAGCCTACCGTCGAAGTCCGCAAGATGCTTGCTGAACGGTACCCATCATGCTGGCCGCTCTGTACTTACCCAGGCGACATCTGCTGCGGTTGCTGTACTTAGATGTTTGGTTAGATCGCTCTCTTCCGTTTTGATTGGTGAGTGACACTAGTCCAGCACTTGTGAAGCAAATTTTAAAGAGGATAATATCCATAGGGAGATGGAGGATGTGCACCAGCCCCGTTCTGTCTTGCGGGCACTCTTGATTCGCCATATCAACCACATTAGCGCCTTCTTTTATCGTTATCATGGCCAGATATTGTGTTGGAGAGTTCTCAAATGGGACTAGGTCTTGAGATGTATACATGGCGAGGTCACTGGGTTGCGCCGAAGGTTGGAGTAGAAACTTCACTTGTGTTCATCCAGATGATTCCCGCGGCATATATATTATTTCTACTGCCCAAATATATTCCTTGTTTGTCATGTTGATATCTTGTCTTTAGGCAGCGTGTTAAATATATCTTAGACTTGCACTCCAATACCAGTTAGTTGGTAGCCATTTCGTTTTTCTGTTTGTCGTTCATACCATGTCGATCATGATCATTACTGTCCAAGCTCAGTCAGCCGCAATGATTGGTGCTAAGGGCCAAAAGTCTCCTATGCCAGGAGAGAATGTGCATAACAATAGTGATAGTAGCAACTGTAATGAGAATAAAGGTTCTTAATCACTGGGGTTGCGATAGTTATCTTAGAAATGGATCAAAGACAGAAATCCTATCATAGTATGCTGCTGGTATCAATCCTTAGCTCTTTATAGGCTTTGGACCTTTTTGTCATCACGACATACTTTATCTCCATTCTGATTTAATTACGGTTTTTTCAAATTTATACTTTTGCTATCAAGTTCCGCTTTCCCCAGATTTCGGGTACTGACTTGCACTATACGCCATAGTGGGCCTATAAGAAATCGCCGAGCCGAGGCTATCCCGCTACCCCACGTTTTGCTTCCCAACGACCCTCACATGCATAGTACTGCACATAGTACTGCACAATACCTTGTTGGTGCCCATAAATATTTTGGAGGTAGCTGCAATAACTATCTTCAACTGTTCTTAGTTATTGTAACGTTTCGCGATACATTCTATAAAGTTTACATACTCGAAAGAAGCTTTATACTGTGTCGGAGGTCGCCACCTGCCGCCTGTCAAGTGCCATTGAGCTCCCTCGGTAATTTCTCACAGCTCGAGTTAAAACAGTTCGCATATCTGGCCGTGAAAGTTTTACCGCATTGATATAAAATATAAAACTAAAATGGCTGGCCAATCGATTCCAATCATTGTCGGAGTGGGCGATTTCAAGAACCCTTTCACGACACCAGAGAAGGCGCTGGAGCCATATCAGCTCATGCTTCAAGCCATCCAGCGAGCGCTCCAAGACACATATCTATCAGAGGAAACTGCCAAGAAGCTCCAAAAATCCATCGACAGCATTGATGTTGTCGCAACCTGGTCATGGCCTTACCAGGACCTCCCCGGCCTCCTCTCTAGCAAGCTCGGCGTCGACGCCGCCCACAAGTTCATCAGCGACCACGGCGGAAACCAACCCGCCAAGCTAGTCGACGAAGCCGCGCGGAGGATCGCGCAAAACAAGACCAAAGTCGCCGTAGTGACCGGCGGCGAGGCACTCGCATCATGTATACATACCCCATCTGGGTGACTTGCACTCTGCTAACAATCGCAGTGGGAGGCTTCGCGGCTGCCAGAAAGGTGCCCCAGTGGGAGGCACGCAAGAAAGACCAAAAATCAGGCACGATCTCCGAAATCGCGACCTTGGGAGACAGTAAGTCCGTCTCGATGCTGCCCTCGGCGCGGAAGCTAAAGACGGCCACAGACACCGGCGCCACGCACGGCATTGGCCTGCCTATCCACGTGTACCCGCTATACGAGAATGCTACGCGCGCGTCGCGCGGACAGTCGATAGCGGATAATAACGAGGAGTCGGCGAGCTTGTATGCGGATTTTGCCGCGGTGGCACAGGGGAATACGGCGGCGTGGAGCTTCGGGAAGAAGGCCGCGACGAAGGAGGAGATTGGGACTGTGACGAAGAAAAACCGCATGATTTGCTACCCATGTGAGTAACTGGAGGTTTGTTGTTTGAAACGCTGAACTGACCCTGGTAGACCCACTGCTGATGAATGCCTTCAACAATGTGAACTTGGCTGGAGCTGTTATATTGACATCTACGGACTACGCAACCGAGATTGGGATCCCGAAAAGCCAATGGGTCTACCCATTAGGCGGCGCGGGCACGAAGGACAGCGACAAATGTATGCGCTCCTATCCCGAGAGAATTAGACATATCTAACAATCCCAGTCTGGGAACGCCCCAACTTCTACTCCAGCCCCTCCATCACCCGCTCCCTCGACGCCAGTCTCGAACTCTGCGGCCTGAAGAAAGAGCAAATCGGTCTCTACGACTTTTACTCGTACGCATCCCAAACCCTCGTCGCAGCCATATCTAACCATCCACTAGATGCTTCCCCATCGTCCCCAAGATCGCCTGTCTACATCTCGGTCTCGACATCGAATCGCACACCCGCCCCCTCACCCTCCTCGGCGGCCTGACCTCCTTCGGTGGCGCAGGAAACAACTACTCCATGCACGTACGTCTAACCCACCTCCATCATCCACACACTCCCAACTAACCACCACTCAGGCTATCACAGAAATGACCCGCAACCTCCGCGAGCGCACCCCTACCTACGGCCTCGTCCTCGCCAACGGCGGCACAATGACATACCAGCATGTGCTCCTCCTCTCCGCCGTCGCCCCTTCGCAACCCTACCCGTCCAAAAACCCGCTCCCTCCCATTATCACAGACATTCCCGTCCCTACCACAGTTGAGAAAGCGAATGGAGAGGCGGTTATTGAGGTACGTGACTCCCCTGGCGTTATTTTTGTGCACGCTAACCGACGATGCAGACATATACTGTGGAATTCAACAGAGACGGCACGCCTGGTACAGGACATGTGGTGGGTAAACTGCCAAGCGGCGAGCGCTTCCTGGCGAACCATGCGGATGAGGCCACGCTCTCGCAGCTTGTGGGCAGCGAGGAGCCCGTTGGACGACGTGGGTGGGTGAGGAACGAGGATGGGAGAAATTTGTTCAGTTTCGAGAAGAAGGCGAGGTTGTAGATTAGAAGCTGTCGTCCACGCCAGGAGATTCACTTTATGATTGTACGTGTTCAGATATGCACGCAGCGACACTGTCATATAGATAGACAGCCAATATGTTATGTCAAATATTTTATTGGTACCCTAGTTGACCAGAACAATCCCCGATCAGTACCGACAAAAACACCACCACGTAGCATACATACTCCCGTGCATCCCATCATAATCTATACACACCCATCCGAAAGCAAAACCCTACAACGCCGACCCCTTAACAAGCGCCTTCAGCCCCAAAACCTCCCTCTTCAGCCTCGCATTCTCCTTCCTCACCGCCGCAGCCTCCTCACTCGACTCCTTAACCTTCTTCACGAGCTCCTCCCGCTCCTCTCTTCCCTTCCCCTTCAAAGCCTTCACGATCCGACCCAGCTCTCCATTAAACCGCTCATAGAGAATCTCATTCTCGGCACTAACCTCGCGATACAGCTGGTCCAGACCCTTCACCTTCTCCTCCGCCACCACAAGCCCGCGATCAAGGTCCTTCTGCACGGCCGCGTTCCGCCCCTCGAGATCCTTCATCACAACTGGTATCCGGCTCTCCAGTGCGCGAACGCTCTCTGATATCCGCCGTAACTCCAACCCAGATGACGACGGGGTGCCTCGCACAGGCGATCCGCTAAGCTTCGCCATCTCGGCCCCAATCTTCGCCAACTCAGATTGTAATCCTGCCTCTGCCTCGCCAATGGCTTTGGCTTCGCTCTGGAGACGCTCACGCAGCTTCTGCGGGCTCTGGAGACGAAGCTTCTGCGGTGACTTGGTCGGGCTGGGGATGTTGGTCGGGCCTGCGTCTTTGCGGGGATTGGTGATCTCGCTGAATGCCGGGGTGCCGAATACGGGCGCGGGAGCGAGGGCGAGAGATAGAGGACGGGGGCTGCCTTTGAGGGTGGGGATGTTGGATGCCAGGTTTGCCGCAGTCTTAGGGGGGGATTTCGAGGGTGCGGACCAGAGGTCTTTGATAGTTACAGTATCGCTAGATTGGACGTTGTGGGGACGCTCAGTCAGATTTCCAACGTTACGCGCAGGTGAGAGCCTGGCGTTTGCGTTCTCCTTCTGCTTGGGGGAACCGTTAAACGCCAGTGCGCGACTGGGTAGTTTGGTTGGCGACGGAGTTCGTGGTGAGGCTTGTGTTGCTTGGGCCAGCTGATTTGCCCTCCTGGTTGACAATGGGGTAGACGGTGAGTCCAAAGTTGCATTGGCAAGGAGGGCCTTTAGGTCAGACAGAGAGCTGCGTCTCTTCTTTTTCAGAGACTTCTCTGCTGCGTCAGATGCTGCTGGTGGGGACTGTCCGATAGTGCTCAGCCTGCTCGGGGTATGAGAGCTGCTCGGGCGCTGGTCATCAAATGCACCAAGCACAGTCGGTCTGTCACGGGAACCAGGCCGTTTTGGAGTTCCTAGTCGTGAATCGGACTCGATTGATCTTGAACGATGCAATCGGCCCTTTGAGATACTTCCATCCATCTGCTCTCCTGTGGCTGCACTTCGACCAGTCTTGCTCAATGTGCGCCACATAGAAGGCTTGCTATCATCTTCCCGCTTGCTATTTTGGCGGAGAAGCGAATCAAGTCCAAATCGCTTCCTCAAGGAAGTATTGGATGTCACTGATCCCTGGGTCCGCGAAGTCATGGACCCATCCATTGGAGTGTTATATCCATTGCTCGCGCCAACTCCTAGGTCCTCAAAAAGACGGTCGGCGTCCTCCACTAACCTATCAAGTAGGTTAATATAGCTATGTGGATCATTGTTGCCAACCAGTAACTCAGTAAAAGAGGCAGTAAGAGCACCCCGATCGCCGTCATTTCCACAGCCCTCGAGGAGATCTGCGAGAAGCTTGATGATAGCCACAAAAGCTCTTCTATTTTGCGGAGCCATATCTCCAAAGATAAGCTTGATATAATCTGCAAAGTCCCCGGGAAATAATTTCGAGGCCTTCTCTTGGAGGGCCTGTAGTGTCTGCACCGAAATAACGGGACCCATCTGGTCCTTCCAAGCCATCCTCGTAAACTTCTCGAACGCAGAGAACAAGACGTCAACAGTTGCCTCAAACGAAGCCCTGGCGTCAAATGGGTTTTCGATAAATTTGTTGTACAGGGCATTGACACTGAGCTCATCTGCTCCAGCTCTATTTCGCAGGACTCTGCCAATAATATTGCCTTTTCGCGACTGCAATGCAATGATGTACCCTGTAAACGTCTCTTCGAGTTTGACAAGAGGATTGGCAGTGGCAGTAGTTGACTCGTCAAAGCTAGCTTTGAAACTGCTATTGGTGCTAGTGACAATGGAATCCATGCCTTTCTTGCTACTGGACCTGGATAAAGATGGCGCTGTGAAGCTGGGAATACTACCCAGAGTTGGAGTGCGCTTGTGCTTGGTAGTTTCTGATGAGCTTGACCCGCCTCCAGTCAAGAAGCTGGAAAGCATCTTGACTGGGGAGGGAGCACGGTGGTATTTCGCCTTGTCATTCTCTAGTTGTAGGCTAAGAGAACTGAGAATGCTCGAATAGCACAGGATGAATGAAGTTGTCAACGCCGGGTTCTTGGGGCTATAATGGGTTTGGAGTAAGGTTTCCACTGCAAAATATTAGATAGGCACACTACAATTCAGGGGAAATAAATACCTCGTTTGGCGAATACGGAGAGAAACGACGAGTCGTCCGCAAGATCGTTGAAGGACTGTTCATTCAAGCCTTCAAACTTGAGATGATACGGCGCACTGGCTTTTCCGTGAGTGACAGTCACATTGACAACCGTCTCAACACCATAATGGCCCACTGGCGCTCCTTTCGTACCGCGCTCATGATCAACAACAATACGAATAGGTGCAGGCTCTTTGCGACCCTCAACCAGAGTATCGATGCCCTCCTCAAAGACAGCGGCATAAATATTCAGTCCTGTCTCTTTCGAATTGACATTGCGGAGGGACCATTTATCTGATTCGCGCTCCTTTTCGGCAAATCTGCCTTCAACCCTCGCCTTGGTGAATTCGTCAGTCCATTTCGAGGCCTTACCCTCATATGAACCCTGCAGAAGAAACGCTCTCTTTGTGGGCAGTGCGCTGGGCTGCCTGTCAAGGGCAGTAGACAATGTCATCCATGTGACACGTCCATCCTGACCCTCCGTAAAACGAACATCGCTCAACGTGTGGTAACTGACTAGCTGAAGCTCTGGTGGAGGACGTTCTCCATTCACGCCCGTGACAGAAGCAACCATACTGGCAGTAGATGGCTTGTCGACTTCAGCCATCACACCGCGAGCGGTTATATTGCTGCCACCAGCTTTCCGACATACTATAAGAGTTTCTGCAAACAATAAAAGGACGCCCGGAGAATTTGTAAGTGTGTTTACAGTCCCATGAAATGGAGGTGAGAGTTCGACAAAGTCCACCGCCGAAATGAGACGGCCCTTGGAGACACATGTTGGCCATTTATCGACTAGGAGCTTGAGTCGCTTTACTGTTTGTGAGTTATCTGCATCGGGCGAATCCAGCGAGCAAATAGACGTGATAATATCCCTAGCTTTGAGCATAGACTGCAGGGCTGGGTGAGTCAAGGGAAGATAATTGACGATATTGTCAATAAACAGACTGTATCGAGGAAGTCTCTGCACGGGTTCAATAACAGAAGATCGAAGCTTTTGCTCTCCTGTCTGCTGAACCCGTTGAGAGAAGCTCGACTGCTGCCGCGAATAGGTGGAAATAATCTGCGGGAAATCCTGGCTGGCGCGAATATAATCCTGATAACAGTCCGCGAACTGAGGGAACCATTCTAGCAATACTTTTGCAAAGCCAGTCGCTCCAGTTGGGTCTTTCGGGCGTCCAGTGCCACCATAGCGTGGCCTAGAAAATGCCGGCTGGTCGTTCTCGAGATCTTGCATCGCCTCTTCCTCCGACTCGTCCATGCATTTTTGAATAGCAGCTAGGAACCCCATGTTAACTTGTAGAATCTTGTCTAACGAAGGTGGGAAGAGCTTCTGGAGGTCTTTCTCGGTGGGGCTGGCGCTTCCAGGAGCCTTCTTCCTTGCTTTGGCTCGGAATTCGTCCGCAATATTGTTTACCAGCTCGTGAACCTTGATAACGTAGCGCTCTTCCGTGTCGACAAGTTCGCCCATCTCGCGACGGAGCGACATTTTCTGGTTCTTAAGAAACGACTTGGAGCGGTTCAGCGACGTAGGTTTTGACGGGGCCCTGCGAAGTTTTGAGGTTGGGATGAAAGCAGGCTCGCCGAACTGCCTGACCAGTGGTGCATACGGCCCATACTGTAGAGACGTCGAATCAACAGCTTCATCATCAATATCTTCTTGCTGGCCCTCTGGCAACGATGTGATGGATCCCGGGGGAAGCACAACATCAACATCAATATGACTGACAGCCTGCGACTGCATCCCCGCTTCCAGATCCGCAATGACCTCTGCAACATTGTCGACCTTGACCAGACTGCTTGCCAGGTTCGCGGCATGCTGCCTCCCAAATAACGACTGCACCGATCCTGGCCTCCTGCCCTTCGCATGCGAAGACTGCACAATCAGCGCCGTCTTGACCGCAGCGGGCATTTCCTCAAAGTATTTCATCAGCCCAAAAGCCAGGCCGCGACAGACTTCGTCGCCTTGCCATTCGCGCGGAAGCTCATTGACGACATCATATAGGGGCGAGTTAGGTGATACGGTGAGTCGCGGGTAGCTGGTGAAGCCAGCGGCGCTGAGGATATGGATCTGAATGCGGGAGGAGCTGAGGGTGGCATTTGTTGTTGTGGATGCGCCGTGGAAGACAAGGACTGGGAGGTGCGAGAGGAGGGGGTCGGTTGTGTGGTAGAGATTGACATCGGTGGCTGAGAGGGCCGTGAGGCCGGACGGGAGCTGGACCATTGTTTGGGCTTGTTCAGGTGTTTCGCGGGGTCATGTCTGTGCTACCATGTGTGAGTCGTAGACCTTGGTCAATTGGATATGTTTGTTGTTCGCACTTCAGAGTCGGGTATCTGAAAAGTTGAAGGTCGTAGGGTAGCTGTGGGCAACTCGGCGTGGGCTTTCGCGATATAGTGTTGGTCGTAGAGGTAAGATCGGAGCCAAGGTGAAGTTGAGAAAGTAGAAATTAAAGTTGTAGGTGGTTGAAGTTGGGCTTGAAGATCGGCATAAATCGATCAACAAGATAAGTCTGTAAGAATTGAAAAGCACCAGCGCTGTAATTGAAAGCCCCAGGGCGCAATAACAAAGAGAATAGCACAGCCAGAGGAGTGTTGTTGGTAAAAGCGATGGTGCGATATAGGATCACAGTGTTATAATAACACAGGACAAGGGCATCCGATTGCAGCTCCCCAAATTCCTGGTGTTGTCGCAAGTCGCAAGTTGGTCACACACTGAGCGGTGAGGTGTATTTACTCGTTCACTGTACTGTCGTCGTCGCCGGTGTCGCCTTTGTCGCAAAATCCAAGGTAAGATGTCTCTATTTTGATTGATCCATACCCTCTTTCCTACATTAGTGGGCGATCGTCAAAAAAAGCGGCGTCAGTGAGTGATGACGAAGAGCCTCGCCCTCTCCTTCCCAGCTGTACCAGGGTATTTTTAGGTTGTTTAGGTTGTTTGTTGTACGCAGGTCGCGGGAACGCGGCCGACGCGTTGATTGGTCGATTTGTTGATCCGTGGGGGCAGCTTCGACCCCGCCAAATCTCAGCCTTGTATATCGCCGACACCAGTCCTTGTTAACGCGAAACGCTTGGATTTTCTTAATTATACTGCATTGTACAAGAACCTGACTAATTATCACCTTTGAAATTCGACACACGCTCCCTTTAACCTCAATCTCAATCTCACAAGCAAACACCACCACCACAATGTCCACCCAAGACTCAACCTCCATCCCCCTCTCAACCGTACACGTCCACGGTCCCTACAAGCTCCTCGAGCTTCCCCCCGCCCTCCTCACCCTCCTCGAGTCCGACTCCCCGCCAACCCTACACCTCACCCCCGGCACAGGCACCCCGCACGCCCTCCTCTCCACTCCAACAGGAACCTACCGCCTTCAACAGAAGAACACCTCCAACCCGCTGATGCTACTACGGCCATCCTTCTCAACAGATGCGGGCAGCGAAGGTGCTGATGGTGCTGATGCCGGGGTGGGATGTGCATCAGTGTGTGTAGTGGCCAGGATAGAGGATACCCTCGAACTCCTACCCTACGACGCAGCTGTGGATGCTGCGGCGCCAGCGAAGGCGAAAGCCGGCAAGTGGCATGAGAAGTTCGCGGCTTCGAGGGCCAAGAAGTGAGAGCTAAGCGTATATGACGCTTATTCGCGGATGTTCGTCGTGATTACTCGCCCGCATGCAGAGTGATGAGACTACCTTATACAGAGTTGGTCGGTGGTGCATTAGCGCAGAAGGACTGGCTCGAGGAAGAGGGAAGTACTAGGAAGGGATAGTAGAGGTTAAAGCGCTTACGGCTACGGTTTCGGGAGAGGGGAGTGAGGAGATGGTCGAGGCGTGATTCTTACGACGGCATAGGATGACTGGATGGCAGAGAGCACCGGGGCGATAGGAGAGGGGTTATCGACTTGTTATACCTACCAGGGGTGCCAATAATCTCTGTCCATACCAGCAACCGGCAAAGCGAAGAGGAATAAGAGATCTACGACCTGTATTATAAGAGATAAATACCAATCAAGTCAAACATCAAGACGTCAATTGGCACACCGTCGATGTCTTCGACAATGTATGCGATCTAAACGTGAAAGACCGCCAGAAAACCGCCCACAAGCTCTGTCAACACGGAATCTAAAACCAATGTTACCACCAATGCAAAGAAAAGCCAGCCAGCCATAAGAAACGGCGCACGTTCAGCACCAAGCGTACTTCTCGTTCGCGAGCCACTCTATGTCCTCGCCTTCCTTGCCATACCACATCACACTGGCGATGCCCTCCTTCTCGCGCTCCACCCTCGTCCCACCAACCTTCTCGAGCGCACCAGACACACTTGCACTCGGATTCCACACCTCCACCCTCCCGCAACCCCACTCTCTTGCCTCTCCCCTCGCAACACCCACCACACCCGCCAGCTGCTTTGCCAGAACTTCCTCGTCAACCTTGCCTCCCTTCATCTCGTCCTCAACAACAAGCCGCAGGATATATAGCGTGTTCTTGGACGCATCGTCCTTCTTTCCATAGAAACCACGCGTCCACACCGCCCACACCCTACTTCCCACCTCTCCAACCAACGCCCCGCGGACTTCAGGAACACGCCCAAACAGCGCCTGTGTGACAAACTCCTCCCTCGCGCGATGCCACGCAAAATGCTCTGCATCCGGCGGAATCGCAACCCTCGTCTTCCCATCCCCCCTCGGCTTCTCCATCAGCGCCCTCAACATCCCCTCATCCACCTCACACAACTCCTTCAAATCAGACGTCTTCAGCAACTTGACGCCCCCCAACTTTCCACTCTGCGCCTCTGCCTCTCCAGCGGCAAACTCCACATGCCCACTCGGAAACGGCATCCACCCATGCCTCCCATAAAACCCCCTCCCAATATCCGAATAAAGCTTCGAAAACACTACCTCCTTCTGGTCCCTACTCTCCTCAGCCTGCCACCCTTTCAACACCTCCCCCAACTCCGTCATCATCCGCGACGCATACCCGTGCCCCCTATACTCGGGATAGCAAAACACGCTTCCAATCCCATGGCTAACCCCCTCGTGCACCTTCCCCTCAGGGGAAGCAACAAGAGTGCGCTTACGCAGACTTTCTGCCGTGGCGAGCACGGGGCGCGCGTCAGCGGGGAGAGAGGAGTCAACAAGGATCCAGTGCGTTATTCCGCCTGAGGCGGCGAGAGTGGATGCGCTGCAGAGGTGCGTTTCCCGCTCGATGTAGGTGGCAGTGGAGAGCGCGACGCCCCAGTCGGTGGAGGACTTGAGCCAGGTGTGGCGGCGCTCGGAGGGGGTGGGGTGGGTGAGG
>JPJZ01001211.1:0-28197 GCA_000750815.1 Pseudogymnoascus sp. VKM F-4516 (FW-969) | reverse complement strand
GTGTGCACACAAGCTAACCTTGTGTGTACACAGGCTCGAGCGACCGTGCATGGATCATTTACAGTTCTTGGTCGAATTATCGTCGACACCCGAAGGCATTCCGTGCGGGCACGCGCTGATGGCGACATGTCCCCCTGTGCCTCATCCTGCGGATGAAATGCCCTGGGGTCATGGGGTGGCGAACCTGCCGCACGAGGAGCTCAAGACGTGGGATTTACAGAAGGGCGACCTGGCGAATTTGCTGGATTTGAGTATGAGGCTGAATTTGGATGGAGAGATCACGCCTGTTATGGCGTGGGGGATGGTATTGGGGCATCCGAGATTTGGGGAGTTGGGGGCCAGGGAGTTAACAATGGTTGTTGAAGAGTTGAGGCCCAAGGTTCGGTGTTATGGGTAAGTTTATTGTTTATGGGGTGTGAAGGGGGTACGGAAGGGGGGCTAATGGGTGTTTACAGGTTCGGCGCTGTGCTTGAAGAGTTTGAGGTCAGGGACGCGATGGAGAATATGTTCTCGACGCTGTGAATGCTACCCACGAAATATACAAACCACTGCGGCGTGGCTCGGGGATCTGCCTCCCCATCCATCTTACGGCGTGGCAGCCTGGCATAGGCGTTCTTTCTTAATTATTCTGCAGGCGGAAGAGGAATACGGAGACTAGGGGACTTTAGGGGGCTGGCTGGCAGGGGCGTGTTTAAATGTTCAACGAATTCGTTGTTTGTGCTACCTATATTCTATATGGTTGGTTATTATATCTACAGCCAGTTTTTATTAAAAAAGTATAGTAATGAGAGAATATGTCTGTTTACAGGGTCGTTTATGGTATGTGCTGGCTGGTGACTTCTGGATGCTCGACAAACTTCTGTTGCCATTGCACGAACGGTGCAGCGTATGCCAACTCCATGCACAGCACCCTCCGTGTCGTGGGATACGAGTCAGCGGCTAGGGATATGCCCTCCTCACGACGATTATCCCGCATACACAGCAGACCATCTAGCCGCCTGTCTGGACTTCTCGCTCGTCTACTGGAACGATGAGTAGGCGGGTGGGTTCTTCGTATTGCTTCTGCTCGTGCCACTGGCGCTGTTGGGCGAGACATACCGCGGCGCCTGATGTAACGCATGCACGCCCCGTCTCAGCGCGGAGGGTCACGGCGCAATGCGGGCGGGTACGGCGCAGGCGTTGTCACATCGGTGCGTTTTGTGCAGAATCGTGTCTTAGACATGAGTGAAAATTTTGGGACCCTTTCCCGCGCGTGCTTTTGGAGGTGTGAGAGGAGGGGACCAACGGACCCCGCCATTAAAAGATATTTCCGCTTTTCGACTTTTCGACTTTTCGACTTTTTGGATTATCTGCTTGTAAAACATCGGACGTTCAGCTGTCTATATAAACCGGTAGGAAACCACCCCCCTTTTTCAATTACTCTGTAAATTTAATCTTGTATCGATCGTCTATCTTGTTATCCAATTCCACAGATCCAAACTATGCATCTCTCCAAAATCTCACTACTGCTATTAATGCCCCTCGGTCTCGCCTTGGCTCAAGGTAATGTCAGTCATCCCTCCAACCCCCTTAAAGCGAGAAAAGCAGGCTACTGAAGCCGTTACAGGCCACATTATGCACGGAGCCTAAATGTGCAGAGGACGAAAGGAATGCACAGCTACCAAATGACTTGTGTGGATGTAGCTGGTCTTTTAGTCCCGTAAATGCCCCCGACTAGCCCCGTCATTCTAGTTGTCAAACATCAACAGCTTGTTTTTTAAACTAACAGCGTGACAGAGCTAAATCTGTCAAAATCAGCGGAAGTGTCACTTGTGAATTTTGGGCAAAGTAAGGATCCCCCCTCCCCTTCTTATTCATCTTCTTCTTCATCATCGTCATCGAATTATTCGTTCCCCCTTCATCCTCCGTTTTTGTACTTGGGCTAAAATATATACTTCACCACCGTAGGAACAAAGGCTGCTACGACGTAGGGGAAAGGGAAAAGTGCGTTAGGGTGATAGATGAGGGCTGCTATGAGTTTTACGGAGTGGACGAGTGCTACGTCGTTCAAATGTGTGACCGGACAGCCAAAGATGGAGGTTTAGAGGAGCTGTGGCGGGTTGGCTTATTATCAGCGGAATGCGAAGCAACCTGCAAATTCGGCCCTGGGGTCGCGCATGACATTGGAAAATGTGAGCTGGGGAGTTGACCCAGCTCACATTTTCCAATGTCAGAAGTGTTACTGGCCCTTTGGTAGCTCTCTGTTGTGGATGCGATAGAAGTACTGCCGTCGCTATCTCAGCTGGTATTTGGGCCCGGATACTGCCAGCTTCTTAGTTAGGTAGTAGCTTGTTTACATATGCAGCCAAATTATAACGCTAGAAAGCAAAGATTAGACGATCTGATTACTTGCATCGGAAACCGTATATAATAGGGGCAGCACAGGACGAACAAATTCAGGTGTAAATAAACATATTGAGTCAAAATGCTTATAAGCTAAGGACTAAATAGATGTAGCCCTTTTGAAGGGAGCTGGATTTTTATGCCCGCAATTGGACATGACTACAAGTCCTTACGTATATACTCAACAGGTCCAGCATATTGCTTTTTGCCTCGTGCGAAGAACCAAACAATGGCAAACATGATAGTGAAGCCGTAGATCAAGATGTTCCAGTTCATTGATTCGGCGTCAACAACGGCGGTCATAGGGAAGAACGAGAATATGAAGACGAGGGTAAGGTAGAGAATGGAGAAGTCGTTGATTGGTGCTCCAAACTTCCCGAGACTCCATCTTGCAGGGGGCAATTTGTGTCCGCGCCATCTTTTGATGCGAACGCAAGAAATCGAGATAATGTAAGAGGAAATGAGTGCTGCAGTTCCCAGAGAAGCAATGGCGTTGAATGCAACGGTGGAACCGATGTTGATCATGGAGAGGATGATTGTGATAATAAATGAGACCATAACAGCGTTCAATGGGATATCCCACCCTGGGCGGACCTGAAGAGAAGATTAGTACCCGAATTAACGAAGAGAACATATGGTACTCATCTATGAAACTTACATGAGCAAGGAAGTTAGAAAATGGAAGTCCTTGGTCACGAGCAAAAGCGAACATCTGACGAGATGCAGTTGCAACGTTTGTAATGCAGCCGCAAGTTGTCAAAATGATGAGGATAGATGTCATGACAGATGTTCCAGCATGTGACTTGGTTGCAATGAGAAATGTCTGGACGAATGGCATGACGTTCGGGTTGGAGAGGATGGTTTCCACATCCCCGAGGCAGAAACAAAATGTTACCAACATCACGAAACCAAGAGAACCGTTGATGACGACAGTCCACATCATAGCGCGAGGCAACGTAATTGAGGCGTCTTTGATTTCTTCGGACATCTGCAACGGTTAGTGCTGTTCGCAAGTTATCCGATGAGCTGGACGACTGACATGAGTTGCAGAATCTGGGCCGATGAAAGAGAAAACCGGCGATAACATGCCAACAAGAACAGACAAGCCAATACTGCTCCATTCTCCTCCATTTTCGAATTGTCCGAAAACAGCAGATGCTTCACTTCGTGGAGCTAAAACCCACAATGGGATAAGGATGGCGAAGAATCCACAGATGTGCAAAATCAAGACGATTCCTTCGACTAGTGGGAGCTTTCTAGCAAGGTAAGTATTGAAGATGATAGCAAAGAAACTAATGGCGATCACAAGAAGAGTGGTATGCCATCTCTCGAAATTATAAGAAGAGTTGTTGATGATCAAGAGACTTTGGATCTGGGAACCAGCGAGGAATGCAATACTGGTAATACCAGTTTGCCATCCCAACACGCAGACCCATCCTGTGACGTAACTCAAAAATTGTTGAGCACTCTTGGGAGCAAATTCAGATACCCAATGGTACTGGCCTCCTGCAGTTGGAGCCATTGAGGCCATCTCGGCCATAGACGATATAACCGCAAGAAACCCAACAAAGGTGCCGAGATAACAGTAGATCAAACCAGCAGTACCACCGTTAATGAGACCAAATGTGCTCGCACTATCGGAAAACCAGATCAGTATCTCTCAAGCTCAAGTTGATGTCAATACTCACGTCAATTGAGTCTCCCAGGTGCTCATCAAGATGCAAGTAAATCCGAGCATGGACAAGAACCCGAAGTTACGCTACTTTCTATTAGCTTTGAGGCCTTTATATCCAGAATGCTAACAAACCCTAAGCTCTGGTTTTTTTCCCATTCGCATCATGTCTAATTGATCTTTTCTCGTGCCAACCTTTTCAGAGATGATTCCGTTTTCGCCGATTGGTATTGCGCTTTCGCCGCCATCGTCGGTACCGTTCTGTTCAACGACATCGCTATCAGCCTCCGGTGAGTAAGTCATACTTGCAGACTTTGCAAGGTCCTTGCCGTTGTAGTCCTCCATTCTATAACTGTCCAAGAATGAACGAGATGTTGGAAGAGAAGAAAGGGGAGTAGGAAGAAGGAAAGAACAACGAGAAGGCCCGGAGTTAGGAATCTAGCCGAGACAAAGCTTGCAGGATAGGCTCCCAGAAAAAGCTTCTAGGATTAATGCAGCCAGGATTATGCAACTACTACAATTATCCGTGAGATTGCTTTATGTTGGATTTTAATTAAGGAAACCTTATCCAATCGTGGGAGATATGAGTACGTGCGAGTACTCTAGTTTCTTGCAGATACATGTGAAAGTTATGGGAGCATCTACAGCCCAGTCTCTTCTACAGGGACTTTGGCAGCTTGGCAAATGTCGAGCGTAGAGCAGCCTCCAATCCGTCAACGGTGCGGCCCGCCCTTTCACTCTCTTTTCCCACTCCACACCCACCCCTTCCTTCCCCCATCTACGATGGGCGGGCCGGTGCCGAATGTGCGCGGGTGTGTCACCCTAGCGCTAGCGCCAACAACGCTGGGACCCCTTCTACTGTACAGTACGATGACTGGCTGCATCGACCAACAAGATCGTCCTTCGAGTTGCCTAATGGGACTACTCGATGGATGATATAATTCCAACATTATCTTCTTTAGCTGCGTAGCCTCATAGTAAAATTACATCGACTCATATGCGAGTGAATCAAACGTGCAGGTGAATCAGTTGGTACCACACAAACGTAGCGTAGTGGTACCAACTGATTCACCTGCATGTTTGATTCACTCGCATGGACCAAGTTATTGTTGTGTATTTCTTGCTTCATGGTTCATGGTAGATTTCATGGTAGGAGTGATCCTGGAGTGATGATCCTCTGTATCAAAGTAGATAGATATATGAGTGTTCCTGTCTCCCACGCTCGCCCACGAATCGTGTAGTCATTAATAATGTCGAGCTTTTCGACGGAGGTCTCACAAAACCGCTTCTCTACTGTGGACAGCAATCATCATGGTGGAATTCTCTGGATCACCTCTTCGTTGAGTTTGACATACTTCTCACTCAGCTGTATTCTCAGAATGTACCTTTCTTATCGACACTTTACTAAAGATGCGACATCCTTACTAGTAGCAACCGTATGTTTGGCCATGCACCCTATTTTGCGACAACCTCTTCTCTGGAAGAAGTTCGCAGCTGATTTATCATGTTTAGGTTTTTGGCTTTGTCCATGTCATGGTTGTGTATGCTCAATTGAATTCGGGTTACGGCACATCAATCGAACTACTTAGTACTGGAAACATTATTACTATTCAAAAGGCAATTTAAATGGACATCTATACTCAGTGCCGAACTGTACTGACTTGCACAATCAGAACGGATACGCTGCAGATATTCTCTTCATCGTTGCGCTTGCAATATCGAAACTATCTGTTGTCTATTTCGTGGCCCGATTGACTCCACATGTAAAATATGTGAAGCTCTGCACTGTTGCAAGTGCACTTTGTGTTGCTTGGGGTATTGGAGGTGTATTTGCTCTTGCTCTAAGGTGTAATCTGGCTAAACCTTGGATTACGATTGGAGAAAGGTGTACAAACATTGTGAGTTTGCGAATTCTGCGTCTAAGGGGGGTTTGGAGAGCTAACAAACAAACAAACAGTTACTTCGCTGGCAGATTATATCTGCCTTTGACGTGATTTTGGAAGTTGCTATCCTGGCTTTGGTTTTTGGACTTGTTTTCAATCTGCAGATGCCTTTTTGGAAGAAATTCACGGTCGTGCTGGGTTTTGCATTTAGATTGCCGTAAGTCTAAAGCGTTCCCAGTGTGCAAATGCAATTGCTAATAGTTGATCCCCAGACTCATCGTGCTCGCTATTGTTCACGTTCAGTATGTTGAATCATCCATCACATCAACAAATGCCACGTTCGATCAGATCACACCCAGCGTCATAATGTCCATCCAACTGGGTTGGAGTCTTATATCGGCAACAATTCCATGCCTCAAATCCTTCGTAGTATATTTGGGGTCAGGGTACCTAGGAGCAACACTCAACACCAATTTGGGATCGTACGCCATCAGCGACGAACGAAGTGGTGTACGCAGTGATGGACGCAATGCTCTCCGGGAGGGCAGCTACCCCTTGAGCAAAATAAGTGTGTCTCGGCCACAGGAAACAACAGTAACAGGTGGTCGTGGTCGTGGCAGTGATCGTCACGGTCAAAATGACGTTGCCTCTACAAGTGTCCACAGCGTGAATCGAACTTCCAACGACGGGTCACAGGATTTTATCATTCGGAGAACAGTTGATTATCGGATCAGCTACGAAGATAATGAGAACACAAGATGAAAATAAAGCGACGGTTTAACGTCAGGCCCATTTTTATTTCTTGAGTACAATTTGTAGTTATGTAGGAAGTTGAGGATACCAACGAGCTACGAATAGAGAAATTAGTGAAGCAACATACTTCCCACCCTTTCATATACCCTATTGTCACATTTGTTGAACCTCCACAGAGCATTTTCATCCGCCGAAGCCAAATTCCCGACCCCATTTTCATTCCGTGGCCACAGAGTACTTTTTACAACGTTCGTCTTTCTGCCTCAATCTTTACCTATCGGCCCTTTGGTTGTTGAAACTGGTCCGTGCCCGGAAGTAGCGGCACTTAAATTTAGCCACAAGTTCCTTTCAGAGAACCATAGCCTTTCCAACTATCCTTCCAAACCCACCATCTCAGCAAAATGACTATAAGAAAAGCGAGGCGAAGTGACCTCCGAGCCATGGCTGAGGCCACAGCTGCAGCGTTTATGAATGAAGAACTCTTTGGCGTACTTATGCACCCACATCGAAAGGAGTATCCGGAAGACTTTATACTGTTTTTTGAGAGGAAATTCTTGAGCCATTGGTATGATTCCAATCATCACTTTCTTGTCGGCCTCGATAAACTTTCTGGGAAGGTCATAGCTGTTGCGGAGTGGGAGCGGCAAGGCGCCTCCACTGTTGGTTCCACGTCGTGGAGTAATTATCTGAACTCCAGTAAGGAAGCAAGTGTCATGATGACCTTGGACATTTCTGTTTGCCTCCTACCTTCTGATTTAAGTCTACATAAGTTTGGGTACTTGAGGGAAAATTTGATAAGCAGAAAGCTGATCACATCACTGGTAGATAAAATCATGTGTAAAATGGTTTCGTACAGCAGCCAAGTTTCGAGCTATATATGGCCGAATAGAGCGGCAGATCCAACAAAAGCTTTTGTTTTACAAGAGAGCTTCCCATTTTTCTCCAATCTTTGGTCTGGATCGAGGCAGCAAAATTGGTATTTAGACATGCTAGCTACGCATCCTGACTTCCAGGGGCAGGGAATTGGGAAGGAACTTGTAAAGTGGGGTATAGATGAAGCGAATAAAGAGAACGTTTGTGTGTCAGTCATTAGTGCTGATGGTAAAGAAGGTTTCTATGGAAAGTCCGGGTTCATTGAAGTGGGAAGAGCGAATGTTGGTCCGTTGAAGGAAAATGGAATTAAGGGGGGGGCAATCATGTTTCGCTTCGCGACTTGAAGGTGTTGCTAATTGCTTCATGATATCTCATGAAAGGACAGAAGCTACAGCTATTTTCAGTAATAGGAGCCGTGGTGCCATGGCTGCCGCCACAGTTCGCCACAACTCAGACTCATTTACAAGTACAGTATTTGCTGGCTCAAGACGCTGCGTTAGAGGCAAAGGACAAGTACGGACGGACCGCGCTTCTAATCGCCCTATCTAAACTACGCTTGTCATTAGTAAATCTGTTAGTTCAGTACGGTGCCAATGTTGAGGTCAGAGATCGTTACTATGTCGCACTTGTCCAAATTCTGCTTAACGAAAATGTAGATATGGAAGCCAAAGACGATCATGGACAGACTGCGCTCATGCGGGCAGCATCTTGCGGACACGTATCTGTTGTTAAGCTTCTAGTAGAAAAGGGTGCCAAATTAGAACCAGATAGCAGTTCCAGCGGCGAACGCACTGCGTTGGGTGCCGCCGCGGCTTCGGGTTGGAAAGAAGTCACAGAATTTCTCTTGCAAGCTGAGGCTATTTTGGAACAGAAATCGGGCAATGGCTCATCTGCTCTCATCACGGCAGCATCAAGAGGACATTACGACGTTGTTGCGATTCTCCTTGCTTCTCATGGAAATATTAATGCCGTTAACAATGATGGCGAAACACCTCTTCTTGCGGTAGTTAAAGCACAAAGTCAGCTAATCGAACATCTGTCTCTAATAGGAACCGAGCGTTTGAATGATGTCCCTCAGAGAAAGAGAGCAAAATCAGCTGCACTTATACGAGAACTCAAAAGTATCATCTTATTGCTCGTGTCTAGCGGCGCCGACATTGAGGTTGAAGATAGTTGGGGGGAGACTGCTTTATACCTTGCGGCTTCAGGAGGGCTGGTTGTGACAACTCGCTTCCTATTAAACTACGGTGCCAATCCTAACTATGTCAACCCAAGATCTAAGTTAACACCTCTTGAAATCGCTTCTCGGAGTGGACATAATGTTGTGGCGTGGTTATTAACGAGAAAATTAAGTGAGCGTGGAGGGAGTGGAGTCGTTTCTGGTTTCTCGATACAACCCAGTCTTCATACTATGGCAAAAATGAAGGAGAAACCTAGTGGGCTAGTTGGGTTCGAGACAACTCGACTTGACATCTCTGGTCTTTCTTTGCTCCTTACAACTTTATACGACAATATCAAGGAGGCTAGTACCTGGGAATTTATACCTCTGGTACGTCCAAAAAATAATACGGGGGCCATTATGCCATCGGAAACCCAACCTCCGATTTCCAGCCATATAACTGAGACGGTTTCACTTTCCACACATATCAACAGCAATGATCACGGCACCAAAGCTGCTCTTTTCTTCCTAAGCCAGACACCTGCACCTCCATCCACAGAACCCGAGTCTACCCAACTGTCACGTTTAGATGCTAATGGTAGCGACATGACCGACAAAAACACTGGCAGACAAAGCCCGGTTAATATGGAAGATGAGAATATCTCCAAAGGGTGGATTGGGGAAAGACTTAGAGCAGTCATAGAGCCGGCAAATAATGTATTAAAGGCCGACGGCGTCCATATTCAGACGATTGCGCTTGTAGGAGCTACGAAGGTCGGGAAGAGCAGCCTCATTAGGCAGATTGTAAGCTTAAACACCCTCCGCCCCCACCTCTTTTCTTCGAAGAGACTAAAAAGATTGTCCTTCGCCATTCTCACTTATATTCAATCTAGTCCTTGCGGCAGTTACGCAACATTCACCCTAAAAACAGTAAGGATGAAGCCATATCAGTATTTGCGTCTAGTTTGAGTGCTCGGGTGAGTAAATTCGTAATATTGTTTAAACAATTACATATAAACGAATGCTAACTAGCAACTCAGCTCCGTGAGATGGACTCCTTAAAGCCACTCATCAGCTACTTACAACATACGAGGAGCTGTGGTTTGATGCTAGTATTCGACGTTGGGGACATCATGTCCTTCCATTTCATTGAGGAGATAAAGGACGATGTCATGAAATTGCGAGAGGTTCAGAGGTTGCATCCGTTTATTGTGAGATCAAATCTAAAACCAGAAACAACCTGCAAGTAGCTAGCAACTGACCTTAACCTAGACGCTCATTGGCAATAAAGCCGATATCCTAGAGAACGAGAGGCAGGTTAGTTTATAATCTTGATCAGCTTAGGTGAAGTAGTTCTCGTGGCTGATGCGCTCTAGGTTTCGAAGAAGTGTGCATAAACTTGTGTAGACATGCAGGTTGGAAGTATATGGAAACGTCTGCATGGCGTGCGGGAATAGGCAGTTATTTAACGGAGTCACAGCCTGCCTAATCCGCCCGAAATACCATAGAACGTGGCTGTGCAGTACGACGTGTTATTGGTCAGGTCATAAACGATACCAACGTCCAGTTTCCATTAATGATAGATAGATCTAGGGATAACCTTGAGTGAGCAGTCTAGACCAGATGATAATGAAGTAGGGCTCATTTTCCAAACTACATACGATATAACCTGATCGAGATAAATCTACAAATCACAAAGTCTGAACAACTAACTATAACTTTCCCCTGCACGGGTGTTGAATCCACAATCGCAGATCCTCAACCTGCGCCACCTCACACGTCCCCCTCCTTCCCCCCGTTGAGCCCCACCTCAACTCCCCTTATAGCGACACAGTAGTATCCCATCCCATCCCGCCACTCACCTCCCTACTCGTCACCCAATCATCCATGGCCATTTAAAGTCGCGGTGCATCGCGTGCATCGCGTCTTGATGCGAGACCTACTTCGGGCGTATCGAGGTGGTCGCCATCACGTAACTAAGGCGGATAACCAGAGCTTCGTGTGGGTATCAAAATTCTAAGGGTGGCGACGCTCACCCGCTAGGCCGGATGTCACCAACTGAAGTGAAAAGTAAGTAAAAGCTAAGTTTGGTGGATTGGTAGTTAGGTGACCACTAGCGTTAATTAAATTAAGTACCTTTACACCAAAGGTTTGGTGTGTAGGTATATTAGGTGCATTACCCCATATAGTGCACTACCCCATACACTACGTTATAACAGCTAGAAGTCTAGCATCATATCTTGTGCAATTTCCAGTCTGCTATTTATCTACAACCTTCACTATTCTGATATATTCTGTCCATCATATCATCTCTTGTTCATTCACCAAGTGGGTCTGTAATTAAAATCAAGCTGATTCTGTAATACAGTGCATTATCAAAAATTGCCTGCTTTCACTGTTGTCCAATCCTTTGAGACTCTGCCAAAAAAACTAAACGACCTAGGCTTTATCCACATCGGCTGGGTGATCTCCAAGTATGGCTTGTAATATTCCTTTGTAAGTTGATTCTATGCAATTTAAAATCATTAGTAACTGAATAGTAGTCATATGCAAATCTAGGAAGACAGTAAGCGTACTTCTTGAAACCATTCCAAGCTCTTGGTCCAGTTCTCTACGAATCGAAATACACCAGGCTCCTCGAGCGAGTGGAAAACCTCAAAAAAAGTGCAGTCCGGTTCGGCAACAACAGCCTCATAGCAGGGTCGGAAGGCTGTAAGGAAGGCGTCAATATTAGAGGGGTTGATAGTGATGGTAACATGCAGGCTGAAGCCACGGCTAAGGTCGTGCGGTGAGGACATATTCAAAAGACACAGGGTTGTCTTTAAGTAGTAAAAGGTACAGAAACAAGTTGAAATGGCAGAGACAGATGACTGTTGCAGAGTGATCTCTTTGCCTCTCGTAGCATTAGGCTTCTTATAGCAATCGAAATGCATCCAACGAAATTATTGACGCACTTGGTTCTTGGAACAAATTGGAGTTTGTTCCAAGTAATGTGCTGAGTAAGGTCTGTAATGTGCTGAGTAAGGTCTGCAATGTGCTGAGTACGGTTGCAAGCTATGCTAAGTGGGGACATTGCTCACCTCACAGGTAATGTCATGGATGACATTTTTCGGTAATCAACCTCGTCACAGAGTTATTCAGTGGTTGATTGCATCATGTGGTTATAAAGACTTTAATGCGAGCCGTCATGTTGCATCATATCTCAAACGGCGCACTTCAAACTATTGTCTCGAGTAAAAAATAAAAAGATTTATATCACCCTTCAAATTACTTATTCCTATACCAATCACTGGTAAATTCACGTCTGTCGAATCTCAAAGTCTAACCATCATGCCATCGGTACTTCTTACTGGAGCTAATGCCTTCTTGGCTGCTCACATAATCAACGCCCTGATCAAAGCCAACTATCACGTGACGGGTACTGTTCGACGAGCAGCTGCTGGTGATGAAATTTTCTCTCTTCATCCAGAGTGGAAAAAGGATCTTGACATTGTCGTTGTTGAAGACATTACCAACGAGTCTAGTTGGGATTTAGTCTTTAAACAGACAGCTTTTGATCATGTAAGAGATCTTCTAAGTGAGAACATTATTTCCGTTCTGACTTGTAGACTAGATCATTCACGTCGCTGCCCCTCTCCTTGATAATCCCAAAAATACCGACTATGATCAAGACTTCCTCAAGCCAAGTGTGGAAGGGTGAGAATTTCTTTCCTAGTAGAGATGCGATAGTACACTGCTAACGTTCACCTCAAGCAACCTTGCTCTTCTCCGTTCGGCGCAAAATCTTGCGCCAGCTGTCAAATCTATTGTCGTTACAGGGTCTATTAACGCCTGTACCACTGGATCACCTGAAGAGTTGTCTCTCGGCCCTGTGACAAACTCCACGTGGCTTCCCATTACGCCAAATGAAGCGCGAGCGAAAAATAACGCCTATATTTCCTACTGCTCGGGCAAGAAAGAAGGCGAACTGGCAATTTGGGACTTTGTGAAAACGAACGTACCTAACTTCACAATCACCGTTCTCCTTCCCTCACTGATATTTGGTCCGCCCATTGAACCGCTTAAAGGCGGAGTTAAGGGCCTACACTTTAGCAGTGGCCTCGTCTACAACCTCTTTAATGGGACAAATACAATCATCCCCCCTACGACCTTTCCGAGCTACATTGATGCTCGAGATCTTGCCGATGCGCATGTCAAAGCGCTCACAGAGCCGAAGGTCGCAAACAAGAGGCTAACGATTGGCGGCCGCGGGTTTACATTCACAGCACTAGCTCATTCACTCGCAAAGCTCCCAGAGCTCACGGGTCGGCTAGCTGCTGAAAGCGGAGAAGACCGTAAGGTGACCCCTGCCAATATTGTTGCAGATGAGGGGAATATGGAACTCCATATGTCCTTTAGGAGCTTTGATGAAACAATGATAGACACAGCGAAGAGAATCTTGGAGCTAGAAAGGACCTCATAAAAGAAGAATGGCGTCTACCCCAAGGCCTGCTTGGCTGGTCCACCTATGAGCTTCGCTCATAGTTGGCGATAGACAAAATGAGTTTGCAACAGACAAATGAGTTTGACATATATGTTATATACTTGAAAAATTCTACAACTATAGATAGTTCCATTGACTTCATGCTATAGTAGTTCTATACAAATTCTATCTATTGCTATCTATTGCTATCATCTACACTCAACAATACGATGGATTGCTTAAACAAGCTAAGGAGAATCTTATGCGCTGTCACTTGAATCAAAACCTCTATAATTCTACCTGACATGGTCCATTAGTCTAGTGCCATGTCACAGCGTCGGGTAGTGGCTTGCTTAGTCTATTGTGTGCTGTCTCGATAGAAATTTTTGAATTCCGCCCTAGCTGGTGTATCAGTTCAGAATCACGTCTCACATATGTTGAGCAGCAGATGGATGCGGATTAGGCACGGAACTCTGTAATAGTACTAGCCTAGACAAGAGTTTCTGGTAGTAGTAGTAGAGCCAGGACATAGCGCCCATTGCCTGCCTTGCCAAGTTGTTTCCTCCTACTCGGCACTTTCACAGCTGTTAGGGATGCACAGCATCAGCATGAGTTGCATGGCATCTAATGTACTAACGTATGTCCTAATCCCGAGTGACCTATGCAAAACTCTCTGCTGGCCTACAATGGAGCTCCTTGCTCGTGGGTCTGCCTCTGCTCCAGTTAGGGCAGTTGCCTTATTTGCACACATCTAGGGCCGTCACTGCCGAAGGCAAGGACGGTTGCTGTTTAATGAGATTTACTTGATGCTCCTCCACATTTCTCCTTGCCAATCATTGATGGGATGATGCAGCACGGCTGAGCAGAAAGAAACTGCGCCAGCCGGCGGTGCGCTACTGTAGATTATACAAGAGGCCAGGCTGGCTGGAATATTTTGCCAGTCGCAGGACTCGGCACGTGACGTTTAGCTCCAATGGATTGAGAAATTGGCTATTGCCAACTTTAATAGAGCGCCGAATTGTTTCGGTTCTCGGAACCTTAATCCATGACCCAACTATGGCAACCAAGCTGTATGCAGGATGCAATAGTTGGGATTGATGATGAGGTCAAGCACAATATCGAGATTTCGTTGTCGCGTGATACCCTACAATATACTATTTCAGATAGGAGTACCATCACATCCCTTCCTCATGATCTGATAAACGCCACACTTAGCACCTCTGAACCTTCTAGCCGTTAAAAGCTAACAAGATGAACGTCAACTACGACAATATCCTCTGTGGCTCATGACGGCGAGCCAAAACAGCTAAATTGTACCGATAAATACACCCGTCGCGGTGCTTATAGATTGCGTGAATTACAGCCAGTAAAATGGGGTGAAGAAGGAGGTGCGTGGACCGATTGAACCGATGGAAATCCGCTAGCCGAACTGGGCAGCGGCCACCCACAAATAGTTCTATACGATAGCTTCACTTTCAATAACAATACAACATCATACTCCAGATCGTCGTATTCCAGAGAACTTCTTACAACCGCTGGTCAGATATTCCACCGACTCCAATAGCTAGGTGCAGCATGCCATGCCATGTCAAATCCCTTTGCAGCATGTTATGTCATCGGTACCCGCCGCAGGGGTTACAGTCTGGATCAACAGGGAAACTTCCATAGGTGGTATAGAGTTGCTGCAGGGTGCTCAGTAATAGATTTCTCGGTTAAGATTTCCTGTGGATCATAGGTTTCTGTTTGCGTACTGGCGATGACTGTGGACTTTGTCTCGATGACTTGAAACACTTTGCGATGAATACTTTTAACAGTCTTCGCGCACGACACGACTGGGAGAAAAGTTTTGAGTTGTTAGAAGTCGGCGTCCGCCTTGACATTGCAATAACACCAAACATTCCCAGGTCTTTCTTCGTGAACGAAATTACTCGTTGGTATGAAGCAGCCTTCTTTTTAGATGACATTATGGCTGAGCCTAAGTACAGTGGTTATATCTCACCTAACGTCCACCTCCTCTTATTGCAAACTTCTAGCAAAATGTCACAATCTCCTTCCTCCCCTATTTTTGTCTCTGTGCATGGTTATTTTACCCTTATCCCATATACTACCGTACAATAGACAAGCGTCTAGACCAAATCTTACTATCCAAGCTGTTGTCCCTGCTTCGTAGCCACTACTATGCCTCCTAAAGCACCCCCCGCTGCGACTCAGAGAGTGAAGGGCCTCGATGCCAAAAGTTACATCAGGGTGTCTCACGTGCAAGTATGTATTCTCGAATCCCTATATTATATCACCTACCTTTTCGCCTGTTACTATTATGTTGCACTGCGCCCTGGCTAACTGCCCTCCTAGAATCTGACATGTCAAGTAGTACGACAAAATAAAACCCTACTGCTACTGCTACTGCTACTGCTGCTGCAGCATAGGCTGTAGGTATGACAGCTACCTCCCCCCCCCAACCGCCCCCCCTTTCCCTCCAGCGCTGATATCACATTATCCCATGCCCTCTCTACCCTCCCTAGCACCTCCTCTAAGCATCAATCCTTCCACTTCTTCTACACGCACACCTCGCTGTAGCTGCGCAGCCTCTTTACATCCCTCTTTCTCTGCCTCTAAGCATGTGTAGGGCACCTATGTCACTGAGTTTGCTACCATTATAGAGCTGGTGCCGACGATCATCTCCTCGAATCCCTCTGCAGCTCGAGGGCGCAGGAAGGATAGGGTAGATACTAGTGTTCTCGGCCTACTCTACCTTGTCAGCACCTCCTGCTGCGCCCCTCGCCTCACCCTTCAGGCGGCAAGGGGCCCCGATTCCGCGCTATGCCTATTGGCACGATTGAGACTATTAATCTGATGTTACGGAAGCTTGTGTATGGCAGAGCGGACGACATGCCCAATTCTCTTGCGTCTATGGTCGTATGTGGATGTTTGTTTGTTGATGTGGTATACTAGTCATTTAGACAGTACCATACCAACCGTCACTACCCCTTTTATGGCCACACAGTGTGTCGCTCGCTGCTTTGCCAATGTCATCCCGCCTAAGTTGTGATGGGGACTATCTAAACCGCTCAAAATTGGGTATCATATTAACAAGCGTTGCACCGCCATATTGGATGGCCGCGCGTAACCAGACCGGAATGGCACATATCACTCTAGTGCTGACTTTTAGTTCAAGACCGGCAATATAGACCCGCGTCTTTGACTTCACCGTAAGCAATAATAGAAATCCAAGTAATGATGTCAGCCTCCGCGAATAAAGCAATGAGACCATTTGAGATGATTCGCAAGCCTCGAACCAAGCCACGGTTGTGGATGGCGCTGAAGCACACATCTGTACTCATAATTTCGCTCACATCACTGAGGCTGTTTAGTAGCGTGCAAGAGCAATATTGAAATGAGCGAACATAATCATTAGCCTAGCCCGCCGCTAGGAATGCTAGCACATGCGGGCCGCAGACAGCGGAAACACGCACTGAGCCGAAACCTAAAGGCGCCGTGACTATTACCCGTTTCGTTCTGGTGGGTGAGGAGTGCCACTTTGAAGTCGCGCGACATAGGTAAGCGATTAGACTGCTATGAATATAATTCTTAGACATAAGGTGCTGTAACACAGTCTCTGTAGGCTACGGGTATACAGTCGGGGTCGGGTACTCGTATGTAGTCGGGATTCGGGAACCCGTCAGCTACTCTAGATACGACCCCGTATTTCAAACATACCCAACTCAAGACTAAGGGTAGAGTATTACTAGGCTACGGGTATCCAGTCGAGATCCGGTAACCTGTATAATGGCTAAGTGTGGAGTATTGGTAGTTTACTATTGCTAAATAGACTGGTTAGGCTATAGCAACATATCGATTTGTAGCCTTTCAGCAGCGGTTGTGATACTACGAGTAGTTATGCGGTTCTCTAAAACAGAATATATAAATACCAGCTTCTTATCCTCAGTGTTAACAGTCCTAAGCTCCACACACCACAAGTATAGCTTCCTACAGAGTAGTTATAAAACGAACCACTAGGTACTACCTAAGCACTACCTGTTTGGCAAAATGAATCTAACAGCATCATAGTCCAGAACCACATTACTCCAGTAGACACAATACCAACCATGAAGATATCCTACGCCGTGCTCTCCCTGGGCCTCTACATAGCCCCCGCCCTCGCCGACACGGCTGTCTACGCATACGACTGCGATAACTGCGGGTGCAATGCAAAGAAAAACTTTGGCGAGCTATCCTATGGTGATTGCATCGACCTTCCCGATTCCTGGTCCATGGGCCTGAGCACGACAGAACGTAAAACTCCGGTCGAATGTAGGGTGTATGATTCATATGGGTGCCAGGGCAATGGCCAGAACATGGGAATCCATTCACATGAGACCTGGGGCTGTACAAATACTCAGGTTGGATGGATTCGCTCAGCTACCTGCCGGAAGATTACCCCTAGTTAAACCTTCTACTGTAGTGCTGTGATAGTCCTACTCAGTTCTATTAGGCAACAGGAAGGAAGAGAAGTGAGAAGACAGTCTATTTTATAGATTTTCATCTAGATGAGATACTGCTCCGTTACTTTGCAGCTAAATTGACCTATATACACACTTTGTCCTTATCCAAGGTCGTGGTGCATCGCGTCCATCGCGTCTTAATATGAGACCTACAGTGAGAGCATAAAAAAATTCAAGGCGGCGACGCTCATATTTCACACTATGCCTATTAGGAAGATTGAGAGTAAAGAGCAAGCAGATTACTAGCTTGTGTATGGCAGAGCGGACGGGATGCCCAATTTCTCTTGAGTTTATGGTCGTACGTAACATTTCTTCAGTTAGTGGACGTTGAACGCCACCGCCCTTCCAGCGATGGGGAGCGGCTATGATGAATAGCGGGTTGGCATCCGTCATCTATCGATAAATTATCAAATTCCCGCATCAGATTCTCAATCCCGTCCTGATCGAATTCCAATGCCCATCATATTCCAATCGCAAATCCCATCACACCCCCATTCCAATCACCATCCCCAATCCCATCCTGACCTCTCAATCCCCAGCTCCCCGCCCTCCCCGCCCCCCTTTTCACACGCTAACCATCCATCATCCCCATCATCTCCACAAACAATATTCGCCACCTTCACCCCGATCGCCGCCATGGAACACCCTCGAACCTCCTCATTCCCCATGTGAGGGGATCGGCGCGGCACTTCCCCTCTTTACAGGGCATTTAGCTGCACCTCCCCCAATAGTCCCCTACAATATCCCTACGGTCTATAGTAGGGGGCTATGGTTCCCCTACGGCAGCGTCCCGATCGACCGCCTAACGACTGCCGAGCGATGCGGGTATCACGTGGATGTTTCGATCTTGTTGTGGATAGGCAAGGCAATACGCCTTTCCCATCGCATCTTTGCCCAGTTAGTCTTGTTAGCAGTTAGCTAACACACCCAAGGCCAATCCACCCCCTCCCCTCCCAGCCACGCCAGTCTACTGCACACTTACAACACTCTCCCACCCTCTCACCAATCGAAGCCTTCACATCCCTCAATGCAGGACAACAATGCATCGTCACAGCACATACACGACGTACTACTGTACGGATTGTGAGTTAACTCAGTCTTAGCGGTAGTGGTAGGGGGTCAGGAGACCAGTCGTCGATTCGTGGGTGCGGCGGGTGAAGGGGCGCCGGGTTCCGAGGTGTGGAGCTTGGGCTTAGGGTTGTGTGTGTGGGGTGGGATGTGGGAAAGATGGGGGGAAGGCGGGTGTGGGGATGGATGTCTTGGAGGTGTGCGGGAGAGGTCTAGACTGCTAACGCTATTTAACAGCACAAATACGACGCTGGTGATAATGCTAATACTACGCCACTTCTAAGACTCCGACTCTAAGAATACGACTTTATTAGAGCGGCAGATACTGGTGTGCATACTGTGGCTGCCAATGGCACGCAACAGTGGCGGATGTGTGGCGGGTGATGTGAACGTTTACACGTTGGGCGGCATATGTGCTGTAAACGAAGAGGAGACGATCAAATGACGCCCGCCTCCGAGGACATGCGAGCACGCTCCTTTACAGTAACGATAAAAGGGACGGGAAACCGGGTAAGAAGCGTGCGTGCGTGTTGCATAATCGCAGCCATCCATACAGCAGCCGTTCTGTAGAACTATGATGTCTCGGCCGGCGTAGGATAAGCTCCCCTGCGTGCCGAGAGCGGATGGCGACGTCGGGTAAGTCTTGCCGTATGGCATGGTCTTACCCTGGGTTCTGTTATCGGGATAGATGAATAAGATAGGGTAAGATAGATGGGAATATATGATTAGGCCTGAGCAATCAACCCGCGACGTTCCGTCACACAGCACCATTTTTAACAGTACTGTACTGTACAGCCTCTCGGCTCCATCCACCCCTCCTCGTCCCGCGCCGCCGCTGTGAGTGAGTGAGGGAGGGTGCACGCATCTCGTCATTTGTACGTAGGCTGCGAGACAGACACGCACTGGGTTAGTTATGGCCCCCCTCTCCTGTGCTGTCCTGTGTAGTCCGCCCATCGCATCCCACCCACGCCTACATCGTCCCATCCCATCCCATCCATCTAGACCAGACAAACTTAGCCCTGGACTGCCCACCCACTGTAGGGGTATGCACGTCCCACCTCCCGCGGTGCAGCCAAGGCGGCATGCTACGATCGGAGGGGGAGCGGTGTGGAGTGCTGGTGCGGGGGTTGCTGCGGGCTGAAGGGGGGAGGGTGACGCCATTCCAAGGCCGCTGTGTGTTTACAACTTTGTGGCTTTTTTGGGGGAAGGGGGGGTAAACAAATATAGTCTGCACAGCACATAAATAGCACTACTACTGTACACATCCAGGATAAAACTGACAGGGCGGCGAAGGGGGTCGGGGGGAGGGGGTTCTGGAATGTGTAGGGGCGTGGTGGTGGGCTATGACGGAGCGTTGTCTAAGAAATGGGCATAGAGCGGGAGGGCGCATATCAGACGACTTGGCTGATTTTCGGGAGGTAGGTAAGCTTGGACTGGAGGGGCTAGAGCGTGGTGGGTTGGGGATGTCTGAGGGGAGAGGCCGCGAGACATGCTAGTACGTAGGTATATAGCGGCGTGCGGGATCGGGGATGGGGTTGCATTGGGGATTGTAAGGGTGCAGTTAGTTTGTGTGGAGTTGCAGAGAAGGTGGGAGAGGAATAGAACAGGGCAAGGAACAGACGGTGAGACTACAGCGGGAAAGATCGAAGGCGGCTGTGCTGTGCTGTGTTGGAAACTGGCTCTCGTGAGTTTCGGTCGATGGTTTCGGTCTGTGGTTGTGTTCGCAGCCCGGGTGGATGCAGACAGCTGTGGACTGTGAGCACGGTACACAAAGTGCGGTGACGCACGTCTTTTCGATATTGTGCTCGACTGTGCAGCTGTGCGTGCGTATAGTATGGTACAGGATCTTGTGTCGTTCGATGGCCGCTGAGGAATGTGTTTCATGTTGGGGTGTAATCTGGGTAAATTGGAGGGATCTAGCAGCTTCGATGTGAGATCTGCGAGGTTGTTAACGGTGGTGTGTGGTGTGGTGTGGTGTGGTGATGTTATCGTACTGTACTGTACTGTACTGTACTGTACTGTACTGTAAGCATGTTAAATGGGGGATGGGGATGGGATGGGATTGAGGTTGTTGGTTGGGGATGGAAGGGATCAATTGATTGACGCTGCGCTGACCAATGTGCAGATTGTGTGAACCGGCTGATGCTGCGAGTTACGGTTGTGGGAAGCTGCTTTTACCTTTTTACCATACTGTATGAGATGTGCAGCAGTACAGCTGTACAGTACAGCAGTATAGTACAGTACAGTACCTGAATGGCTGTGTAAGATGCTTGTATTGATTGTCGTGGGGACGGCAGGGTCGTCAACTGTGTAGACCGAAGACTGAATGAAGACCGAGTATGGAAATTGACTAACAACAACAATGATGTACGTAGGGTCCAACGATAACTTCAACCACGATATCACAACAATAACAATAACAACAACAACAAAAAGTTTTGTTTTGTTTATAATACTGTCCGATATACCTGCTATGACTCTCTGGTATGACTGTGCATTGAAATGGATCCATTAGCAAGTACTCTAATATAGCTCTTGTTTCGTTTCCAACCCTCATCTTCCCCTCTCAGCCTATCGATAAGTCGGCCCAAGTGATCCAAGTTGCTAAAGTAAGCATCATTGCTCCATAACGGGTGCTGCTTAACGGCCTGAGTAACCTGCACGGTCAAGGGTTAGTCTTGTTAGTCTTTCTAGCTTGCTCTCTAGCTGCTTCTTTAGCTGCACCTCAGCTGCCCTCCAGCTCCCTTAGACCGTCGTCTCATTGGTCAGGCTATCTATTATATATTACGTGCATCCTCTTCTCCCTTGCACTAGACTACCGTAACCTTGTAAAAATGGCCGTGGACCCGTGATAATAGAGTAATCGGTGGTCATCGTAGTCTTACTACTATACTATGCCTTACTACGATATAGCTGCAGTATGCACGTCCAGAGTAATTCCCAGCAAAAATCTGCTCTTTCTGCACGTTTCTGATGCTTTGTTTTCCTATCTATAGTTCGACTATAGTCCTGCTATTATCCTACAGTTCTAGTCCACTGCCCTTGTCGGCGATGCCCGTAGCGTTAAAATCTATACCCGTATCTATACCCGTACCCATAGACGGGGTAACAAAGCTCCCATGCACTTGTACTGCACGGCACTATAATGTAGTACTATAGTACTGAGAGATACTTCCCCCCCCATCGTTAGAGACAATCCGTCCCCAGACCAGACCACCACACCCAAAACCGACCCCATCGCCAAATTATTTCCACACACCAAACCCACGAGTTCACTCCACCACAACTTCACGACAAACCACCGACAACAACAACAAAAACCGACAACCTACACGACAACTTTGACAATCAATCATCCATCAGCTCAGACCACAACTTCACTGTTCGCTCGGTCCCATTGAGCCCTCACCGCAACCCGACCTCACCCACATGCGTTGACCGATAACCCACCCGGTCCCGCCGTGAACCCAAAGGTCACCCACCACCACCCGCCCACGCCAAACGGGCAGCACAGCACAGCACACCACCCACCACCACAACTCTCACGACGCTCAACTCGAAAATGCAAGCGGCCTTTACCACGACGACAAGCTGAACACAACCCCCAGCCCATGCACGGCCCCCGCCGCGAGCACCGCTTTATGGCCTGCGCGCGCGTCGCGGACGTCCTGCGCAGCACGCTGATACCTAGGGAGGGGGGAGAGAGTCGAGAGCGAGAGAGACGAGAGGAGGAGAGACGATAAGATAGAGGGGGGTGAGACATTCATGTCGGCTTCTTACAGCGGTTCCACAACTCTAGCCCAGACACGATGGACGCGACGGACGGCACGCTGGCGCCGCCTGCGGTGACGGCGCTGCGGGGCGCGGGGCAGGCGATGGAGAGGACGCTGAGTGGGGATATGAGGCTTGAGAGGCAGGATTTGAGGGAGGCGGCGGAGCAGACGCTGAATGTGATTTTGGATTTGGGGCTGGAGGGGGTGATTAGGTGGGTTAGTCCGAGCTGGACGGATGTGATTGGGACGGCGGTGGAGGAGGTCCAAGGACGCAATATTGGGGAGGTGGTGGAGGGAGGGGAGGAGGTGTTTGGGAAGGCCGTGGAGGGGATGAGGGGGGATGCGATGAGGAGTCAGATTGTGAGGTTTGAGCTCGAGTTGGGCGAGCATTCAAGATTATTGAGGGTGAGGCAGGAGGGAGAGGAGGAGGAGGAACCGAGAGAGGAGACGAGGGAGACGGTGGATTTGGAGGGGCAGGGGATTATGGTCTACGATCGATCGACGGGAGAGGAGAGCCATGTAAGTTTTGATGCGCAATTCGATGGATGGGAGGCTAATTCTACAGACCATGTGGATGATCAGGCCATGGGTCGAACCCCGCGAACTCAAAATTGACCTGCCGAGTATAATTGTCGAATCCTTGGGATCCGGCGCAGAGGTGCTCGCGAGCCATCTCAACATGCTCGCCGAAGCTGGACTCGACGACCCAGCACATCACGCACCGCCTCCCCCAGTCCTCTGCCGAATCTGCGAGCGACAAATACCACCGTGGTGGTTCGAGAAACACACCGAGCTATGTCTGCAAGAACACCAGGCCGAGATGAAGGTGCAAATATGCCAAGAGAACCTTACAGAACACCGACATGCGATTGTCAAGGTTTTGGATGCGCTGGAGGCAAGAAAGAGCCGGCCTTTGTCTACAACTGAAATGCCATTATCTTCGCCACACGCAGAGTACAAAGGAATGCCCATCGGCCCAACCTCGCAGCCCAGCTCAGCGTCCGGCAGCTCCTCCCCAGCACCGGGCTCTGGCCGGCCATCTCGGGATCCATCGGCATCAAAGAGCAACCACTCGCGAGCGCGCTCCTTCGCCGTGCGTCGGCCCCAAGCACGCATCGTCGAGCTTCTCCTCGATCTTTGCGACACGGCCATCGAAATCGGCACCCCGGCCATCAAAGAAGTCTCGTCGCAGATCGGAGAGTTCAGGACCCAATCCCCAGCGTCAGAGTCCCGCGTCTCGCAAGTCCTACAGTGGCAGTCCCCCAGCACGAATACGCTCGACCAGGAGCAGGGTCTCGCTCTGCTATGTGCCGATAGCGAGAAAGCGGCCAAAGAGAAGGTGGATGCAGTGATGAGGCACCGTGGGATCCTGGAGTACAGTGAGAGGATCCGCGGGGAGTTTGCACTGATTGTCCAGGATTGTATCGATGAGGCTGTGCGCAAAGCGGCGAGGTTCGCGGCAGGTCTCGATACCGACTCCATGGATGAGGAGGAAGACATACCGGAGCACGACGATAGTTTCTTCCGGGGCTCATTTGACGGGCCATCGACTCTAGCAGCGGCACTACGAGAGGCAGAAATGAAGCAATACGACGAACGCCAGAGCAGCTCCTCCAAAGCCGTCTCCACCACCGGCTCGAGCAGTCCAAAAGAATGCCCCACGCCCCGCTCCCACGCAGGCACTCTAAGCATGCTCACCCAAGCGCGTCACTCATCCCGCGCCTCCGCCGGCCCCTCCCGCCGCGGCTCCCTCTACTTCGAGAGCGGCAACGACGACAGCGACGGCGGCAGCATCCGCTCCTCCTCTCTAATGTCCCGCCCTGCGCGCGTCGAATCGCCCGTTTCTGAATTCGGCGACCTTCGTCGCGCTGCTAGTTCGAGGCAGCGCGATCGTCGAAGCTTGGTGCTCCCGAACCATCGATCTAGCTCGCCGCAGAGACAGGAGTCGCCGTCAAGGCCGGGTGGGGGAATCAGCTCGTCGCCTCTAAGGATTGCGAAACCGCGCTCGCTGGCGACAGGACAGCAGGCTGTGAGATCGCCTGTCACATCACCGCTGCTGAGCTACCATGAGTTTGCGTCGCCGTCGCTGGTACCGCATCACCACCGACGACAGTCGTCGGCGACCGGATCTGTGCCGCCGCCGTCGCCGCGATTGAATTCAGCTAGTGTGCCACAGGCGCGCGCGGTTCCGCCGTCGATTAAGGATTTTGAGATTATCAAGCCGATCAGCAAGGGTGCGTTTGGGAGCGTGTATTTGTCCAAGAAGAAGTCTACGGGAGATTACTTTGCGATCAAAGTCTTAAAGAAGGCGGACATGGTGGCTAAGAATCAGGTCACGAATGTTAAAGCGGAGCGCGCGATCATGATGTGGCAGGGCGAGAGCGATTTTGTGGCTAAGCTGTATTGGACGTTCTCGAGCAAGGATTACTTGTATCTTGTCATGGAATACCTCAATGGCGGCGATTGCGCGTCGCTTATCAAGGTCCTCGGTGGGCTGCCGGAGGATTGGGCAAAGAAGTACCTTGGGGAGGTTATTTTGGGGGTTGAGCACCTTCACAGTCGCGGGATTGTGCATCGTGACTTGAAGCCGGATAACCTTCTCATCGACCAAAAGGGGCATCTCAAGTTGACTGATTTCGGGCTGTCGAGAATGGGTCTGATTGGTCGACAAAAGCGCGTTCTCAGCAGTTCGGGCAACGAACAGGCGCCTGATCTCTTGAAGCAGGGACCGTTTGCGAGGGCGTCGTCGCTGGCGTCGTCGAGGTCGACGTCGTTTGATTTCCAGAGCCATCAGTCCCCTGGGTCGACGCCGATGATGACGCCCGATCTGGGTGCCGCGATGGGCCAGCCGTCATACTTCAGCCTGACACGCGAGAACAGCGTGAGCCGCGACTCGCGACAGAGCCACCGCAGCGACAGCGGGGGAAGCGACACGCTAAGCGCCATGTTCAGTAGCTTCTCGCTCAACGAGCCACAGCAAGCTAGTCCGCGACTCAGGGAGGGCGAGGAGAACGAGAGCGATCGCGGATCGCCGGAGATGTTCAGTCTGCAGAATGTGAATAGCCACTCCAGCGTCGATACGAAGAATACCCCGCCGCAGGCTAGCATGATGCCACCACCCATGGCGCTCTTCGATCCAGATGACAACACGCGCCGCTTCGTCGGGACGCCGGATTACCTCGCGCCCGAGACGGTCAAGGGCGAGGGCCAGGACGAGACGAGCGATTGGTGGTCCGTGGGGTGTATCCTGTTTGAGCTACTCTACGGATACCCCCCCTTCCACGGCGACACCCCCGAGCACGTCTTCGAGAACATCCTCGCGCGCAAGATCTCCTGGCCAAGCGACGACGAGGTCGAAGTCTCCCAAGAAGCCAAAGACCTCATGAACGCGCTCCTCTGCATGTCGCCCTCGGAGCGCCTCGGCGCCAACGCAGGCGAGAAATTCAGCTCCGGCGCGGAAGAGATAAGGAACCACCCGTGGTTCGCGGATGTTAATTGGGATACCCTTCTCGAAGACGAGGCGCTGTTTGTGCCGGCGCCCGAGAATCTGGAGGATACGGAGTACTTTGATAGCCGTGGCGCGACGCTCCAGTCTTTTGCGGAGGAGATGGAAGACCAGGTCTCCCCAGCCGCCGCGACCGCCCCGCCAGAGTACCCGCCCGAACGCCCGCATGACGCGCTCTCGCGCGTGCGCACGCAGATTAACTCCATGAAGCGCGGTCTAATGCCCCTACACATCCCACCACACGTACGGGACCTCAAGAGCCGCCGTCTAAGCGAGCCAGTCGTGGCAGACGATTTCGGCAACTTCGCATTCAAGAACCTCCCCGTGCTGGAGAAGGCGAATAAAGACGTTATACAGAAGCTGCGCGCTGAGGCGCTGGCGGCGCAGAGTAAAGCCGCGGTGGTGAGTCCTGTGTCAACTACAAATAGTGCACTGGCGTCCCCACTACCTGCGTTAGAAGGGAGCCCGGTGATCCCGATGCCACTTCAACGTACGATGTCTGGTGCCAAGGCGGGGAATCGACCGGCGAGTCCATCACTTAGCCAGTCGAACTCGTCGCCCTCGAGACAATCGCAGCCGTCGTCGCCGCTGCTGGTGTCGTTTGTGGCCGGGCAGCAGCGGGATGCCGGGGCGGATGGTGGGCGCAGGAAGACGTCAAGCACGTCGTCCAGTCTATCGCAGCACCAGTCTCTGCAACCGGGTGGGGGCTTCTTCGATGTCCCAAGGATATCGCCTACGTTGCATAAATCGGGCGTGGCGACGGTGTCCACCTCGCCGATTAAGACGAGGGGGATTCCGGCGCCGTTGGCGCTTTCGCCGGCAAAGATGGGCACCCATAGTACGCCGGGGAGGTCGAGGTCACAGACTGTGGGGTCGCAGGAGAGTAGTCCTATTACGGTTGGCGATCTGTTCTCGCATCATAAGCGCCGAAGTCAAGTCTTTGATATGTCGCCTTCCTCTTCCGATAACGAGGGCGATAAAGCCAATGCCCTTCTCCGCGTCCAACGTCGTCGCCAAAGCTCCCGCCGCTTATCCCAGATCAACATCTCGGACGGCCCCGTCTTCCGCCCCCTCGACGTGCTAATCTGCGAAGACCACCCCGTCTCGCGCATGGTCATGGAGAAACTCCTCGAAAAACTCCGCTGCCGCACCATCACCGTCTCCGACGGCGCAGAAGCCACCCGCGTCGCGATGAGCGACATCAAATTCGACGTCATCATGATGGAATTCAAGCTCCCCTCCGTCAACGGCGCCGACGTGGCTCGCATGATCCGCAGCACCAAGACGGCGAACTCGACCACGCCGATTGTGGCGATCACGGGGTACTTGAAGGAGTTGCAGCAGCCGCATTTCTTTGATGCGTTGGTGGAGAAGCCGCCGACGACGTCGAAATTGACGGATGTCCTGTGTAGACTTTGCCAGTGGAAGGCCCCGGCGCCGGGACAGTCGATGCCGTTGCACTACCCCACGCCGTCGGGGCTAAGACAGGAGAGTCTGAGGCTGGATGATAGTCCCAGCTCCTCCTCCTCCGCCCGTCTAGTGGGTAGCTCATTCCGCGGCTCCAGCCGCGGCGATTCCATAGGCTCCTCGCTCTTCGGCGACGAGTCCTCCGTCGCTACCGACGATGTGGCTGTCATCATCTCTCGCAAAGCGACGGGGGAGTGGGACGTCGACTCCGGCCTGGGCATTTCCGAAGACGGCTCGCTCCCTCACTCACATGAGATTCCAAAATTACTGCCACATATCTCCGCGCCTGCTAGTCTCGAGACCCCCGAGGCGCCTGGGACGCCCTGCCCGGTCCCCTCATCGGCGACGATATTAAAGCGCCCACTTTCTCCTGCACGGCTCCGCGCTAAGCGCGACGCCATCCGCGGAAGCGGCCGCACCGAACACGCTGAATCAGGCGACGACGAGGACGAAGAGCTCGGCGACACGAACGTCAAAGAGCGGTCACCCAAGGGCCCCAAGTCCAGCGCCGCGCACCGCGGGTCTAAATTAGGGACCGAGATGATGCGCACGAATAGCAGGGGGAGCGTGGTGAGTGGGTTTGACGTCCCTGGTGTTGCTGAGGGCGCCACTCGCGATGATACTGGTGACCTTGTGGGGGGCGTGGAGAAAATGGCGCTTACGCCCCCTGCGGAGGGGGGGGAGGATATGGATGAGAC